>JACXGI010003518.1:33480-61852 GCA_016801175.1 Esox masquinongy | reverse complement strand
AGTAATTCAGGCAAAAGGAGCCCCAACTAAGTATTGAGTGCTGTACATGCTCATACTTTTCATGTTCATACTTTTCAGTTGGCCAACATTTCTAAAAATCCTTTTTTAGTATTAGTCTTAAGTAATATTCTAATTTTCTGAGATACTGAATTTGGGATTTTCATTAGTTGTCAGTTATAATCATCACAATTAAAAGAAAAACATTTGAAATATATCAGTCTGTGTGTAATGAATGAATATACTATACAAGTTTCACTTTTTGAATGGAATTACTGAAATAAATCAACTTTTTGATGATATTCTAATTTTATGACCAGCACCTGTATATGAGGATAAGACTACTAACAGCACATACATTTTAGGTGGGAAAACAACACCTCAAATCTAAGTACATAATTTTGTA
Source organism: Esox masquinongy (assembly GCA_016801175.1). Taxonomy (NCBI): domain Eukaryota; kingdom Metazoa; phylum Chordata; class Actinopteri; order Esociformes; family Esocidae; genus Esox; species Esox masquinongy. The sequence continues at coordinate 61,449 of JACXGI010003518.1, read as the reverse complement.
AGTTTTTTTTTTAAATGCTTAAAATGTTCCGGTTAAATATATTTCTGCTGCTGGTGTATTAAGACAAGACTACTAGGAAAAGCCAGTGTATTTCTACTGCTTAGGAGTTAACTGAGGATCTATACAGTCATTTCTGATACATTTTTGATACAGTTTACAAGGTGAAATATATTTTCTGGTCCAACAACAGCTTTTTACTTTATGAAACATTTATTCTTCAATTAAATTAATTGGGGTGGAAGAGTAACCTGGTGTTTAGAACGTCTGTGCCAAAATGCTGCTAGACCATATCCCAGAATCCCGTTCTGTCCCTGAGCAAGAAAGTTAACTCCCATTGCTCCCAGGTTGTTGGAAAAAAAAATCAGAAAATGTTTCTTAGTCCTACTTACTGGTAAAGTAATGGGGGGGGGGGGGAGGCCCCCAGTGTAAATATATTTTATATTGCAAACAGCGCATACATTTTTTTAGACGGGAAAAACAACTGCTCAAAGCTAACTAAGTTCATTTTTGTTCAATTTTTTAATGTTTCATTATGTTGCTCTTTATGTCCCACTCATAAATGAGAAAATAATATTACACAGAAAATTAATTAAGTTTCATAACATTTATTAAATATGTTTGATAGAGAGGTTCAAATACTGTTCATATGCTCATCATTAACCCTAGCTCTGTTTTGTTCAGTCACAGATCTATGGCTATCCTCAAAAAACATCCACCAAGTTAACTATGGTAAGGTGCAGAATGAGCTTGCGTCAAGATTGCTGGCTCCTTGCAATGATTTTCACAGCAAAAGCAGACATGTCCAGATGGCTGTTAATAGTGGCAGCAGAGGAGATGTTAGAGATTACAGTAAAGGATTGGCTATGCTATACCGGAGACACAGATAGAACATAGTGAAAGCTGCTGGACTAGATCAGCAATCCGATTTATCGACTTTATACATTGCTGTACATATTTCTTCAGTTATGTACATGAGTGAAAATGATGTTACTCACTACTGCTTTGGATAAAAGTGTCCACTAAATTACCTAAATGTACATTTTAAAAGCCTTTATAAAAGTAAATGCCAGTGAGTGTAATTCTACATTCTTAGAAGTTAAATCAGACCTTTAATTCCAGGATGCATTTACAGTGTCCATAAAAAAGCAAAAACAGAGGATTCTATGAGCATTTAACTTTAGCACATTCACAAACGATCATTGATATAATGTGAAACACTACCTTAAATGTCAACGCAGGCGAGCTGACTTGATACGAGAGTGTATTTGCATTCCCGTTTTTGCATTGCTTCAAAGCCAACCCACCTGGGAGAACAACTGAATCTTGATCTGACAGAGAAACTGACTCAATGTGTGGGAAACCATGTTGGGCGCTTTTTGGGTGGGCAATTGAAGTGTTGCTTCAAACAGTGTGCTATCACATCATGTGGGAGTGTTTCTGCACAAACTCCTCTTCGGTTTGTTTAACCATTTAACCATTTTACACATTTTTCTTCCTTTAGGAAGAAAAGGGTTCAGGAGAGAAACAAGGCAGTGTTTCTGTGTGATACAAAACACCTGAAGGAAGGTAGCTTCAACTTGTAAACAAAACTCAACTTAATCTGAAAATGGACAATCTATTGAAGGTGCGAATCAGCCGCATCAGCAGTAATACTGTGAAGGCACTGTGATCAGGGTGCTCTGACAGAGTAGAAGATGGCACTGATACTGGAAAGGACAATGTGCTCAGGCTATGCTGATGCTGTGAAGGATACTGTCCCCGGCCTGAAGTGTTCTCGTTATCTGAATATTAGCTCTAGCCATTAGCAATTGTGTATTTCAAAACCAGAGCATGACTCCATTTCCCAGAGTCAAAATTCAGTGTCGTGGCATTTGGCCTGTGTCAACACTCTGTCAAGGCATTTTGAAATCTGAGTGCATTCACATGCTCCCATTCCACTAGAAATAACAACCACTGGGTTAAGTTATGTCCAATCATGGAGGCAATGTAATTAATTGTTGACCTTTCTAACTTGGTAGCTCATCTCTTTAATAACAAGTGTTTAGGAATCTATTTCAGCAAGCACTACTGTTCACATTACACATCTCATGAATAATTCAGTTTTTTGTATTAACTTATTAACATAAGTTAAGGCAAGGTACCAGATTTCTGATTTATCAAAATATTAAGTTTCAAATTAATCTACGTTTGGGCGCAGAACCAGTAACACTATGCACTGCAATGCCTTCTGGTCACGGTAGCCTAAAATATGTTATGGTTGACACCTGTTCACATAGTCAGCGAACATGTGAAAAATTGAGTGTGCGATACTGGCAGATAGAGCTGTTAATAATACACGCTGCTGGATGTGATTCACCGGACACACCTCCATGCCTCCGCTTGTGAGAGAAGTGGGCATATCGAGTCTTTTTGATTGCGAGGACTTTCGCAGCACAGTTCACCTGAAAGAGACCTCACTAGGCTCCTAAGTGTTTTCTTTTCATTCAGATTGCTTAAAATCGACTGGGAACCATGAAGAAATCTCTTGAATGTGAAGGCTAATAGTGTACCATTATGTCAGATAATGACATGCACATTGAGATGGGCAACATATTCACCCGGCTTAATTATAATGGGTGATTGGAGAAGAGGAAGAAAATGGCAAGTATCCTACTGTTATCATTTCGCTTTGTTTAGGGTATATTATATAGGCTACTTTACAAGGCCTATGAAAAGACATCTGGATTGGTGGACACTAATACTGTAAGGATCTGGTTAAAGTGGTATGCGCACATCTCCCTGAATTCCAGCCAACAACCCTCTCTTGGTTGTCTGTCGATACTGGCCAATGTAAACAGAAATGACATGTCAGTTGGTGCTGAGAGAGAAAATTCTTATACAGCTCTGGAAGCTACTGGGATGAGTCATCCCAGTAATGTGATGTGGAAGTAGGTGAATAAGCTGAGACAGAATAAGGTGAGTTCAGCAGAAAGTAAAGTGTTTCTTAAACTCTAGGTGGGGTTCCAAAGTGGGTTCTGGGTATATAGGTTTGTTGAGTAATAAGAATACATTAAGAGTCACAGACTGATGATAATTGGAGGACTGAAAACATTTGCTTTGGGTACCAATATGTTAACGGGATACCTAGGGATTACCCAGAGTAAGATGAACTGATAAATACAAATTTTATGTCATTGCATGTAGTTTGAAGAAAGTTTAGTTGTAGCATATTGATTAGTGCAATTGCACTTCTTCCGTGGACATTTTCAAAGCGTCTGCAACCCCCTACCCCCTCTCACTGTCCAGCACCTCAACCACCAACACGCCACCCGCCACCGACGCCACACTGTCCTAAAGTGCCATTTATATTTTTGTGCACCAGAAAGTGCTGAGCTGGTAAGAAGCTGCTGGGATCTGGCTGACAGACAAACAAACTCATAAAGTGGCAGCTACGTGTGATGCAAAATCCTTTAGTTTCAATTAGGCTGTTGGGTTGAGAACCTTTCTTCCATTGCCGCAGGGCAAAAGTTCTGGTTAGATCAATAAAAAAAAATGCAGCTCGCCATACCTTATGAAATAAGCAGAGGGGACAACGCTATGATCATCCAACTGCATCAAAAGCTCTCGGCGGTGTGGTCATAAATAATGTAAGACTCATTCCATATAAATTCCCTGATATGGCAGCTAGCTCTAAGGTGCTTCTGTTGGGAAATGTCCGATTGCTCTGACACAGGTGCTTGTTTTCACTTCAATGACAACTAATCATCAAAGCATGACATTATCAACAAGCCAAGTCGTGTCAGGCCACGGCATTACTCACACCATGAGCATTGACAGGGGAATATTTGTGTCCAATGAAACAATCACCATTCCATCTGCCTAATTTAACTCAGCTGTTAATGAACTGCTGGAAGGCATCTGATGGACTAATCATGGTCAAAAAGACACTGTGGATGATTGATTAAGTTGTGTGCCTGTGTTGCTGGGTGTCCACCTCAGTGCAATTTCAGGTATGCCTTAATGCACACTGTGTGATGTGACTGTTCAGAACAACATGGTGGAATATGGACTAGATCATGTCGTTTTGTTCTGGATCACGCTGAACAAGTCGCCATTCTCAACATGATAAATGTTATTTGAAATGTTTCCAAAACTGTGTTAGTGTGAATGGGAATTGAAAGAATATTTTTAAAACACTGCCAAAGTGCCTTGAATGCCTGGCACAAATTCAAAAAGGCTTGAGAAATGAATTGGCAGTTGCACCATTCATCATGAAGATGAGAGAGGTCAGTTTCTCTTTGTGTATTGCCAAGCTCTTGCTGGGTGGAACAAAATGGCCTTCACTAAATGCACTCAGGACCTGTTAAATAACTTTAAATTTGCACTGGCACTGGCAGATGTCAGATGGCATTACATTTTACATTACATTGGTCATTTAGCAGATGCTCTTATCCAAAGCAACATACATTAGTGATTGCATGCATTTTAGTACCTATAGAGCACTTTTGGGATTTTTGTTATGGGGGAGACGAAGGATGGAATGAGTCAACTGGAAGCTGGATATGATTAGGAGGTCATGATTGCAACTTTAGCCAGGACTAACATTACGTACCATTGAATCTTTAGCCACGGAGAGACAGGATACTTGTTTAATGCCCCATCTGAAAGATGGCATTCTACCCAGGGCAATGTTATCATTGCCTGGTGGCATGGGGATCTCCTTACACCAAAGGAAAGATGGCCTCTTCTGGTCTGAAAGAAGCCGAAGAAAAGGCCTATGTTTTGCTTTACAGAGTTGAATAAGGTGTATTTTGCAACAGATCCAACAGGTCTGTGGACAATGCTATTGACATGGTCCTCCACTAAATCCTCCAACACCTCAACAACCAAAAGACATTACAAGGATTGTAAGTCTGCTTCAACACCATCATCCTACAGCTACAATCCAAACTCTTCTACAATCCAAACTATAATACAATCCAAACTAGACTACAATCCAAACTCTTCTACAATCCAAACTCTTCTACAATCCAAACTAAACTAAAATCTAAACTTCTACAATCCAGACTAGACTACAATCCAAACTAGACTACAATCCAAACTCTTCTACAATCCAAACTAAACTACAATCTAAACTTTTCTACAATCCAAACTAAACTACAATCCAAACTAGACTACAATCCAAACTAGACTACAATCTAAACTCTTCCGGGTGAATGTGCCCAGGTCCATCAGTCAGTGGAGAACCAACAGGACACATGTAAAGATGGTTATGCACATTTCAATACCTCAACCCTGAAGCACAGAACCAATGACTGTACCTCCAACCATTGATCTGTCAAGCTATTCAAGAGTGCAGATATCTCCACTCTTTTCAGTCTCATCACTTAAGGCATCGAGCCCATGTACCATGAAGAGATCAATCAGCTGGTGGCCTGGTGTAGTCACTATAACCTGGAACTAAAAACGGACAAAATGGTGGACGTGGTTGTTGACTTAAGACAACACCCTCCCCATTGACTTTGAAGGTTAATATGGCTGACATTTTCGTAGGGACCATCATCTCCCACAGTCTCAAGGGGGAGGAAAACATATGCAGTGAGAAAAATTTAAATATCCCAGTTAATCCTGCCCCAACTCTAGACATCAATAGTAGGGGCCATCCTCAACTCTTCAATCATTGTCTGGTTTGGGTCTCCCTGGGACCGAGGTAAACTGTAACCTCCTTTGAGATTCTTCATCACTCTTTGAGATTCTACATCACAAGAAAGTGTGCAGGCAAGATCACTGCTGAAGCCTTCCACCTCGGCCACTCATTGTTCTAAAATTCAATGGGGGCGGAATGGAGCACCAGTCTGGATAAAATAATACGTCCACCTGAACAGTTTATTTCTCCATGCTGTGGACCTCACTAATCAGCCATCTGTCTTACAGAGACTAACTACACTATGCTAACCACATTAAACCACCTAGAAACAGTTAACCAAGAACCTGCTTAATCTCCCTGCTTTTAGGTACAGTAAATGCTTATACTGGAACTGTAAACCTGTTAGTATGTGCATTAACTGTGCTTGTAGGATATATTCACTATATTATTGTCATATTCCATTGGCTTGTTGGCTCACCACCCATTGTAAATGCACGCCAACTATATGTAGGTTTTTGTGTATTCTGCCCCTACATAATCTACCTTCAGCAGCACCATCAAGCCAAGTAACATTCTTGGTATGTGTGAATGCACTCAGCATAAAAAAAAAAAAAGAGCTGATCCGGACCGACCATTCAGAATCCCCAACAGTTCTCTAAAGTACAACCCTTGGATCAGGAGTTACAGGGGTCTTTCCGGCTGCGTCGTTCTCATGGCCTCTCGGTGTATTCGAGTGGTGTCAGCTAGTGATGGCTCGGTCATGTATCCGTCTCCCTGAACTAATCACCAGCCGCACTGCGGGTCCGGCGTGCCCCATCCACTGGCCCGGCGCAGCTCCTGCTTCCCAGTCCCTCTCGCTTCGCTTCCATCTCATATCCTGTTAGCTCTCCGCCGACTCCCCGCTCGCTCTGCTGCAGCCCCCGGTTCCGCTCTTCTTTCAGAACCCCCCCCGACCCTCCCCTCCCCAAAATGCGGAGCAGAGCAGATCGACTCTCCAGCGCCCACTGTGATTAATGCAGGTGCCACTTTGTGCGGCGCAGTGTAATGTGGAGCTGCGATAGTTTCTCCCGCAGTGGCCTCTTGCTCAGACCGAGCCAGATGGATAGGACATGAGGGGGAGGGGGAGAAGTGGGGAAAGGGGGAGGCAGGGGGGCGCGTTTCAGGCAATCCCAGTTCAATGAGACTTACAGGCGGTATAAATCTGCAGAGGAAAAGACAGAGGAGCAGAGGGGTGGCAGTTTTCTCACTCCCAGCTTGGATGGCCACCGCTTAGTGGAGTTTCTCTGGTGTCCTTGTGGCCTCATCACATGTGGCGGTATCTTCTCTAAGCTAATGGCGAGGCTACTGGACACACTCTGTCAACGTCTAATGCTCAAAACCATGTCAAATAACGAAAATAAGGAGATTTCCATCAATGTAGTACAATTTATTATCGCTTCTTGGCTGAACTAGAAAAATAAATCAATTGTCAAATGTTTTTCCTCCAATTCAACATCACAACATTCAAACAGATATATTAGATCTTAAATAGGAAACGAATTGAACTGGGCCAAGTTATTTGACGAAGGGTGAAATAAATTGTAAGTTGCAATAAAATAAACCCTCTCAAACTAATGCTTATGTCGAAGACAACTAATTAGAAAGAGTGCAGGCCAATTTTGAAACGTATCATTATAGGGGTAGCCACATTCACAGCAGGGCATAAATAATTCAGTTACAACATAACACCACAGCCTCTGTGCTACTGCCTAGCACAATTGAGAAGTATCGCTCAGAATGGCGATTGCCAGTGTTCCAGAAATGGGGGGGTGGGTGGGGGGGGGGGCGGGGGGGGTCGCAATGCTAAATGAATAAAGGGGCATCATTTCACTTTTGTTCTTGAGTGAGACATTTCATGCTCAAGGACATGGCAGGCATTTTGGCTGGCAGGGCCCACGTCAAAGACGATGGAGTGGTCCCTGTAGAAACACGTTACCTGGACACATAGAACACCACACCGGGCTATATTCGATTCCCTATTTACAAAGCCTGGTGCCAGTGCCATAATCTGATTGTGCTGTCACCACCCAGGCAATTAGATCGACTTATCTGATTTGGAGATGAGAGTAAAAACCCTACAGAAGTCATAGGGAAGTGATCACCCATGGTAGAGAGTTCGACAAGGGACACACCACCAGCCGGCAGATTGGGCATTGTCAAATAGCCTGTTTATTAGTTTCCTCGGGACCAGATGTTCATAACATGTTATCACTCAAAGGTGAATAGTAAGTATAAACTGGGTGGTTTGAATTCCGACGGCAGACAGCCGTGGTGCATGAGACCTCATAACAAAGGTTGCGTTTCTGTCTGGTTTATAATAACAATAAGGCATCTCAGGGGTTGTGATATATTACCAGTATACCAAAAGTAGAGCCCTTTGCCTGGAGACTCTGCGATGTGTCATGCCTAAGAGCAGCTGTTAACTGTGGTATATTTCCCATATAACACGCACGCACGCACGCACGCACGCACGCACGCACGCACGCACGCACGCACACACACACACACACACACACACACACACACACACACACACACACACACACACACACACACACACACACACACACACACACCCTTCTGCCTTATTGTTTAAATATACAATGCTGGTTTAGTAGCTGGTGCGCACATTGTTTTCTAAATGACAACAAAGGATGATACAGTTGAGGTTATAGGAATTCTGCTGCTACACTGTTCACCTCGTCTAAATCTCTTAATGACTACGCAACATAGGGTCCAATGCAGATGGGAATGGTTTCCAGGTTTCTTACAAAAACGGTGATTTTCGCTGATACAGGAAAAAGATTGATGTTGATGAATTAATACTTTTGCAATTCAAACAAAGTGAATTTGACGGTTTAAACTCTACAGGTCCTGGAAGATAATGTGACTGTTGTAGTCTGAGCGTTGAGAGATGAAAGGCCTAAACAAAAACGATGAGTGCCAGGAAGTGCTTTAGGGAAGGCAATACATCAAACCCTGAGTGGGGAAATGCCCTTTAAAATCCCCCTTATGGAGGCCTGTTCCTGAAAATGAAGAGAGAGTGTGTGTGTATGTTGGGAGGAGGGGGAAGATGCATGCTATGTGGACCCTGTCCGGAGAGAAGTCAAATCAGAGCTCCTAGTAAATGAACTCATGGTGCCGTTATTCTGGGGTTGGGTGAAGAAGAAATACAACTTTCATTTTAAAATTTTATGGCCTATCTGGTCTGAGATATTACACCTGCTGTTGCTCACCTCCCCAGATCCACCCATCTCATGATCCGGGCCAAGCCAGGAGGCGACCAACCCAGCCCAGATTAATTCTTCCCTCAGACGGTCTGTGAGTAATCACACTGCTTTCAAACTACCCTCGCTAAGCTTGTTATTAACTTATCAGCATACTAAGATAAGAAGGAATACTCAAAACGGGCTGAGCATCTTGTACAGAATCTAATTTTTCCAACATTTCCGATAATAGGTCCCTTTAATCTTAATCTGTTTTAAACAGGTTCTCCGGCAATAAAGATAAGACTAGTTGATATCTGCCAGTTTACCATGATATAATTGAGGCGCAGCGAACAACGCTTTGGGTCAATACGTTGAAAATTTGAAGAGCCATCGATTTCCAAGTTAGAAGCTGGGGACATAACTGTATTGCAAAACGGCTTTCATGAAAGCTTCATGGGTCATTTGGGTTGAGAGGGAATTACTTGTCTCAATCTAAGGATGCTCAACGCACCTTCTCCGGGCCATAGAGATTGCCCTCATCAATCTAAGCCTTTTCTCTCTGAGGTAATTGTCGTCAACAGATGGAACATGGCCGCATTTCATTAAGCTCATTCACCCTGTGCGTCAATCCGGACAATGCTCACTATCCACTCTGACTTACAGTTCTATTTTACACTCTTATCATACAGATTAAAAGGAATATACAATTTTCAGCATGTGAGAAACATTCCACTCAGCTGGAGGAACACTCCCAGAAACTGAACTGCACACCGGCGGATTTATGCAAGGCTCACTTGCACATCTTAAGTCCTGGGCTCATTGTGTTTTTTCAGCACTGGAGGTTGTCTTGTTCTGCAGGCACCGCAGATGACAACAGAGATTCGACTACAAGACACTTTTCCCCCCCATGGCTCAGCATCCATTACGTACTGTATATAGTACAGTAGGATGTGTGTTTTGGAAGTGTCACTGGGTGTAAAACATCTTTCCCCCAAGCGCAGAGTCCTACAGCCCTGGGGAAAGCCAGGCGGATCCATTAATAATGAGCTTTAAAGAACCCCACAACCACCTTTCCTTCCCAGCGAGATCGTCTCCAGAAGCCTGTGGAAAATTACCATTCGGAAAACAAGATACGCAGAAACACGGGGATAGTCAACAATGGAACTCCGATGGAACTACGATGAGAGTGAAAAAATATTTAAAAAAATAACTAGATAGAGGAGAGAAGGGGAATTCTCTGATGCTGTTGAACTAGGAAGCAATACTCAGACCCCTTTTATTCCGTTGCCCGTATCTCCATGCGACTCCGCATGAGAAGATAAATGAAGCGCTGCTTGTCGCGTAGCCTCGGCATTTTAATTAGCTGCTCTTTAATTCAGCCTGACCCTCTTTCAACTTTGATCAGCCGGTAGTAGCAGTGATAAGAAGCTGTCACTCAGTGGCGCGGCCCATACACAGGGTTGCTCTAAGCAAACAGTCTCGTCTTCACCCTTTCCGACGTTCCATAATGCATTTCTCTGCCAGTGGGAGAGATGTACATACCTCGGTGCAGCTTGAAGGCACAATGGAGAAAGGAAACTTAGTGAGCTGTGTAAAATGTAACACAATGTAGACCTATACAAAACCTTGCACTGTTCATTTCAGGGCTGGGTCTGGTAGCCAGGCTACAACCCAGGTATAAGATGACTTGTTTTATGTGGGCTGGATTTGTGCCAAAATAATTATGCTATCTGGAAACTACTTGCGCAAATGTTACAGAGCAAAAGCCATACATACGAGGGTACTGAATCTGTCTTGCCTTTACCTCCTTCACACCCTGTACAGCCCCCATCTCATGAGACTGAATTAACAGAAATATGGAAGAAAGTGTCATCAGCTAAGAGGACACTGAAAGGAGCAAAATGTACTCATATCCAAAGTGACTTACATTAATGCATGCATACGTTGGTATGGGTGGTCACAGGAATAGAATCCACTATGCAGACGCCACAAGCCAAATGCTCCACAAAGCTAAGCTAGCAAGACCAGACAGCATGCACTGTGGGAACATATCAAAATGGCGCTGTTACAGAAGAATCGAATGCTGTGGTTCTGTGTATTCCATTATCTAAAATGTTTTATTAAGAAAGGAATTCACTCTGGCCATATTACATTTTTACATAATGGATATTCTAAATGTTGTAAATATTAAACAGAATAAGTAGGATATATTTTCAAGGCCACTCCCAGTTAAATTTAAGTTTGGAAAAAATAATTACCATAGATTCTAGGAATGTATCTACTGCTAAATCACCTCATAGCTAAACCAAGATTTAGTTGACATTTTTCACTTTTAATTTACATATTATTACTTTATGGGAACATGTCATGTGACTTCAGCAAGGCACATCATTGGCCTGTTCAAGGACACTCCCTTCCAGCCATAAAATAATGAATCATGGCGGGCTCTATAGTACGTCTACTGTAATCAGAGGCCAGTAAAGCTCAGATGGGGAGAGAGCAACTTGAAGGCCTCAATGTGTTCTTTTATCTACCTTCTCCAGACTCACACAGCCTGCAGACTGCCTGCCGGATTGACTGTTGGCAACGACTTCAAGATCATTTCATGTCAGTCATATGTCTTGACTTACCTTTTCACCTTTAGCTCCTAGTGAAGCAAATGGCCTCAATGCAACGCAGTCAGAACGTGTCTAGCTGGGAATCATATTAAGGATCTAACTGCGACTGTCTTAAATGTATTACCTGCGAGACTTGTCACACTGTGGGAGGACCGATCTACCAGATGGGGAAACAGGACCCCTTTATGTTCCACTGATAAAACCAAACATCCAGGCATCTTCACAATTGGACACACAAATATTGAGACAACTATATAAACACCACTGATCAAACAAGTGGATCCAACAGAATACCAGTGGGCAATAGGACAAGTCCTAGGAAGGACAACAGAGCACTATCAGAACAGCCATGTGTTGCACATAGATACACAAACCGGATCGGAAGCCATGTTACAGTGCACAAGAAAATACCGATTTTTGCGTGACAGTGACATTTGGCAAAAACAATTTACAGAATGGAAGCAGAAGAGTAAAGCATTCACCCTGCCGCCTTGACCCACAATCTCTCTCTCTCACCATGCCCTTGCACTTCAAGTGACCAAAAAAGTGGTGAAAAAAGTAACAGTAAAAGCTGCTGATTACACAGCCTTTTCCACATGTCACTGATTGCATCTATTAATCCATGCCTCTACATGGGACAAGCACGACAACCATGTACTGTAGCCATTCTACCACAAACACACACACCCATACGCATTTGTCCTCATTCAGAGAGTATTCTGAGGTAAAACGCTTCCCTCCCAACTCACTTAGCCTGTAGCTCTGGCTAGCCAGGGCAGAATCTCCCTCCAGTGCCTCCTTCAGTAGGTCATTGGCCCTCTCACAAAGTCATCTTTTACCGAGCAGCAGACAAAAATCTGTGGAGCTTATCTCCAGCTCTCAGGTTCAGGAATAAAGGCTGGAGACCCCAGTGGCAGGCAGACTGGACCTGATGAGTTCAGTGAGCACACACTGCCGGCTGAGTCAGATCCACTCAGCAGGAACCGAGGAAGAAGGAGCACCACAGTGCTGTGTGACAACTGAAGCATCACTAAAAAGCCATAAATGGCAGACAATATGGCAATTTAACGAAGATTATAAATGGGAAACTGTATCCACGGTATCTGGAATAGAGTGATGAGCATGCACCTCACACAAAGCGTACAATATGGAATTGAAAATATCTAGGCCAAAGTCAAGAAAAAGTCAAATTTAGTTTCCAACGAATTTCATGTTGTGGTTTTTTACGTGATGTATTCAGACTGAACCGATGAGGCATGTGGGAGGACTAGGGCTACTTAAGGAAATATGAAAAGCCTATTATGCAGCGCATGCATTTGTACAGACATTTTGTGCACAAACACAGTAAACAGTTTGACACAAGATATGCTTTTTTCCCCCTGAGATGCAAATGTGTGTGAGTGTGTGTTTACAGCTATACTAACCTGGTTGGGATCCCCAAAAAAATTGCAAACAAGGAAATGTTATTTTCTGGGGACATTTATTAAAATTAGGAAATAATCAAAAATCAATAAAACGTATTTTGTGCGTATGCAGCACACTGCTCAGCAAATACAAAAGCATAAAAAAATTAAGTATGAAAATGCCTGATGAAAACATATCTTAAAAAATACACATGAAATGCCAGTTGTTTGCAGTTCTCCCTGTCAGTGGACGAATTGATTGCAATTTTTTTGCAATCAATTTGTTTTGTCAGTTTAGTTTTGTCAGTTTAGTCCTGTATTTTGTTTAGACCGCTTAATGTTGAGTAAGCGCCTATCTGATTGTCTCACCCGTTTCTGAATCTATATTGTGTTCAAAAGAGATGGGAACAGTATTACAGATCAACTTAACTCGCCATTGGTCAGCTGTGGAGCATCTTAAACATTTTTTATTTACCTCAAACAGTCGCTTTAAACCTACTGAACATGACAATCAGCTTGTCCCCCTCCATATCCACTGCTCTTGGTGTAAAAATATATCATGCTCTGATCTAGTATATCCAGTGAAAATGTCATATTAAATTCCCGATTTCGTATTCTCCCTTGTGCAAATACATCTGTGCCTGTCTGGAGTGCTCTTGTGCGGGAAACAGGGCCAAGAATAGCTGATAGCTTCCAAGGGCCCAGAATAGTTGATAGCTATAATGTCGTAAGTTTGTGATTGCGGGCTGTGGGCCGACCAAGCTGATACTTTTGATGTTTAAAGTTTTTTGCAGGCATGCTCAGTAAAGAGATCAATGTGACTGAAAGAACATGAAAAAAGTAATATATTGGTTGTGAGTATATCAGGATATTTTCTACATTTAATATGTTGGCTTAATTTAGTTTTTCGCTTTTTTTTCCAGGTTGGCACTATAGAAGCAACTTCCATTGGTATTCATCTTTGTGGTCTGCATAGTTCTTTCAATGCCAATTGCTCATGTTTAGGCCCTTTCAGAATCAGAGAAAGTTATTATGACTTACAAACTTGCCTTGAAAAGTCTGAATGTTTAATAAAATATATATTTTAGTGGTTGGTAACACATTTTTGTTTTGAAGTCAGAGGGCTAGCATTGCAGTATAGTAGCTAGACGCATCCAGCTTAATAGATCAGAAACCAAACAAGTTAGCCAAATTCATTTTAGAGCATGGTGAAGGCCTCATTTCCCCTTTATATTTGCATATACAAGAATGAACCCTGATCCCTGGGCTAGTGAGGAGGGGTAGTCAGTCTGTTTTCCTCCTTATGTAAGAAATTAGATCATCATACAATATACAGCTCCGGACAAAATGAAGAGACCACTGCACCTTATTCTTTCCTTTCCAAAAAAGTTGAAAAGGAAAGTTTTGAGTGAGGAACAGAAGCGTTTAATTTGCGGTGGTCTCTTAATTTTAATCCTTCTGTTCCTCACTCAAAACCTTCCTTTTCGACTTTTTTGGAAAGAAAAGAAAAAGGTGCAGTGATCTCTAAATTTTTTCCAGAGCTGTATGTGCAAAGGCTATTGAATGAAAATGCACGGCTTCATATATCCACACCTATTGTGTCCAACATGCTAATATAAAGGCAGGCACCACATAATACTTAATTTACATTATACTCCAGTATAAAACCTGTATACAAATGATATGCAGTCTAGTAGACAGCTAAAATTTAAGCAAAACTGAGAAAGATAATCTGTATCAGAAGACCGTTTAAAAAAGCTAGTCTATGCAGTATATTGTTCTGCAGTATATTGTTCTACTTCATGTTTGTATTCACAAAACTATAGCCACTTAATTTGAAACGCCAGGGTTTGACTCCTGCTTGTGGATTAGCTTATGTGTCCCGCGGCTCGTGATGCACTTGGCCAGCAACGTTCAGGTTTGGGGGTTTAGTAATCAAAAATGTGTTGCCTTGGCTGGTCGCGCTCCTGCCACTCCTCTGCAGTTTGAGCTCAATCGAGGTGAACATGTGTGTGTGTCTCTTCTGGCGAGTAAGGATTTCAGTTCAGACATTGTGACATGACAGTATTGGATGTGCTTCGGAAGAGACATCTCAACATCAATTGTCCCGTGTCCACTGAGATTAGATTCAGTACAGCAGGGCTTTAATCATATACTTCCATCTGAAGTACAGTACATTATTTTTGTTCATCTAATTGTTTAAATATTGTGCATCATGTGGATTTGACAATACAAACCAGAAATGCAGGCCCAGAGATGAATATAGAAGCAGGTGTGCTAAAATTTTGAATTACCCCACTTCAGTAGAGTTTGAGACTCCCCTTCCTACCAACCAAAAAACAAACAAACTGGACAACCAATAAAGTAGATTTTCAAAATATCATTCTGGCTCGTAGAGACAATTACATATTTTTCTCAGGCCACAAGTTTCAGACTGATTATCCATTGAGTAACCGTGGTAACAATCAGAAGTTTAGGCAAGCTGTATCGTGAAATGTGTCCATTTTACAGCATTACATACATTTCCCTCATTTGTATTTAGATAGAATTTAGACAAACCACATAACAATAATGTTAAAGGCTTTTAGTGTTATAGTTAAAACTATGCTGTTCCACAAAAAATTACATATAACCCATACTGGTGGGCTGATCAGTATCATTTGTAAGTTGAATTGGTTGTTGGCACTACACATATTAATATGTATGAATAATGTTGCTTACCCCTGCCATTTGGTATTCTTGGCTGTTTGTCATAGTTGAATTACTTATCAAAATACATAGTGCCCCCTCGCCAATTTCAAAAGCCCCCATAGTCACTTTCTGCAGGCACCAGGCCTAGACAATCTCCCTAGTGACATAACCAGCTCGAACACCTTTCACTGAATGGCTGGTTCCATCCGCAAGACAAGGTATCTGCAGGTTTGGGGAAATTCAGATCCTCTTTGTGTCAATCTAAGATTCCCTTGAATGTGATTGTTTTGTCCAGGCATGAAACAGCAGGCGGTAATGGAAAGAGCTTCTCTATCATCCTCCAACTGAATGATATTCTTTTCCTGTAAATAAAACTGGCTTAGCATAAAATCCTTATCTTTTCCCACACTCATCTGTGTACTATAGGTGATTTTAGACTAAGTCCCATTCTCAAAAAAACACGTCACTGTGGCAACTTTGGATTTGTCTCTTAAGACGTACGTATAATGGCTTTTAACGCATACACCTTGCTGTCGAACCGAGCAAAGCCGAACGGAGCTGTGTTGAGCTGACCTGGTTAGCCAACCACGATAGTGGCTGAAAGTGTTAGGAAAAGGACTACATGGAAATAAAAGATGGTACGTGAAGCAGCACTGTTTGGTTTAGGTAGGCCTGTCAGTGTAGGAGGGGTAGTAACTAAAAAGTGATATAACTTAATTTAGCACCATGTGCACCACATAAAAGTTACAGATAAACAAAAAAGCGGAAAACTGATGCAAAACTCCAGTGCATAACGGGGTGGTCTAGCATCTACAAG
The DNA here is from genome assembly GCA_016801175.1 of Esox masquinongy. Lineage (NCBI taxonomy): Eukaryota > Metazoa > Chordata > Actinopteri > Esociformes > Esocidae > Esox > Esox masquinongy. The sequence goes on along the minus strand of JACXGI010003518.1, from coordinate 45,046 downwards.
CTACAGGATGGTCTAGCATCTACAAACTGAACTCTAGACCTCCAGGCCAGATTGACACATTCCAAGTCTCTAATCAGGAATTTATTTAGACCTGGCACACAGGGTTGGGTGGAATAAATGATGAGGTAGAACAAAAACTCAGCAGGCTCTGGACCTCGTAGGGTAAGAATTTAACACCCCTTGTCTAGAACATTGAACACTGGCCCCTGAGCTGAGTATATTTTAATTTCTTGAGTTGGGGTTATTGGGGATATTGGGGGCCTGAAGAACATTATATGATAGTCCAGCACTGACTACTCAGCTGATATGTCACAAGACCCTGCTCAATTAAAACAAACAACATTTCTTAACACCATCTCTGCTGCATTAACATTAGCTCTCAAGACACACTGGGCTGACCAAAAAACAAGAGGTGGGTTTCAATGGATTTCAGTTTGTCAGTAGTGTCAGCAGAGTAGACCTACTCTGTCATTCTTTTAGAGCATTCTGGCATTGTCTCTTGACATGTAAAATGCAGACAAGTAAAACTGCATGAATTGTGTTCCTAAAAGAGTTGTTGATCTCTGACAAGACACTGTCACAGATAAAAATGTCCTCTAGCTGGAGACTAGAGGACATTGCTTTCTCAACCATGAAACTCATGGGCAGTCTCCGATATTGTATATTTCCGTTGTTAGCAGTTGTAACATTGCCAACATGTAGTTGCGTTGCCTACTTGACTAAAGACCTAATAACCTCCCAAGGACAATGTGTGGTGTTTCTTGGTCTTATGTCAGTATATTTGGTGCAAAATGTTGGACCAGTCTCATTTTCCCAGGTCCTGCCCCACAGCAAATTCTGCCTGGCCCCTGGCTTAAACTGATAGTAAAGTATGTCTTAGCGTGTGTTTAAACGCAGTAAAAACCTTGCTTAACAGAAAGAAAATGCAGCCTCTCCCTCGGCACGTTAGAAGTGGTTTTACAATACTTTACTATGGACAGAGTGCTTCCGTCCCTCCAATGCTGCTTGTCTCACACGGAAAAGAACAACATGTGCGCTCTGGCTTCCCTTAACATCTTCAAAGTGCATCCGGTGACCAGCTCAGTCACTCTGCATCCATCTTTCTTAATTCCCCTACCTTTAAAAATGTGATGTCTGCAGCACAATGAACTGCATCAAAAGCAGCTTGGCTTTCCTTCAGCCCCCTCTGGCACATTCATACATATTCAAAGTGGAGCAATGACCGGCCACAATGCAGCCCACTGTACTACAGCAGATAAACAATGGTTGGACGCCCCCCCCCCCGGTTCTCTTCTCCTCGGCTAAAGCGCTATTGAGGAGAAGAAGTGAGCAGCGGCTGATCACGGGACATCACATACCTTTGATCTCCGGAGGCTTAGGCTCTAATCCATCTTGAAGTGCCACAGGAAGCAGACGGCGTTGAGGTGAGGCTCCCGTATGCAGTAGCTCCTATATGGCTCTCCGCATCCCAGACACCCCCCTCGCCACAGCTCAGGCTGGGTAAGGCTGGAACTGCCTGTTGCTGCAAGACACAAGGGATCAACCCAGGGATCACTTTGGGCTCCACCCAGGGATCTGACTAAACACATCACTTTATTAGCCATAGCCTTCTGTAGTGGTCAGAATATTATTGTACAATCTACAGTCTAACTAAAGCCGTGTTCCCACCCTCAAAGGTAGGCTTTTCAAAACGGGGGTTGTAATAGTTTTTACAGATTGTAATAGTTTTTACTGATTTTACTGGAAAGGATGTTCGGTGGAACTTCTTATTTTTATTTTATTTCTACACATTTTATCAATACATTTTATTTATAAATACACAATGGCCCTCATTCATGAAACGTGTGTATGATCAAATTTTATCCTAAAATGATCGTACGATAATTTCGCCGACAAAGCTGGTATTTATCAATATTATCTTTGATGTATCCTTACGATCAAACTCACGCATGGTTGGAGACCGTGCAGAGCTTGCTCTTTTAAAGGCTCTGGTCTGAGACGTGGAAGCTTTTCCCGTGACTGTGTAGATTTTTTCATGGATAATGACGAATGGATAATTAGCAGTTTTAGGCTATAATTTATGCTGAAAGCATAATGATCCCCACACCCGCATAAATTAGGAGTGTGTCATATGTAAAGAAGCACAGGTGTAGCACGTTCTTGTGTCCACAGATTTTTCCGATTTATCGATACTGCAATGACATCTACGCTCATTCCGAAGAGTTGCAACAGTTTCACACTTAGAGGTGCTTGTACGTCTCTCTCTATGCTTGAGAGAGACGTACTTTTCTGAGAAGGTTTCATGAATGAGGGCGATTGTTAAAAAAAAAACACAATTAGCTTTGGAAAGTTGGTTCTGATAAAAATAGTTGGCTGAATACTGATTCAGGTAAAATAACAGTTCTGGTTTTATTAGGTCTCAGTACTGCATTTGACACTGTAGAACATAGAAGACTTCTGGACAGGCTGGAAAATTGGGTAGGACTCTCTGGGTCAGTCCTTAATTGGTTCAGGTCTTATTTAGATGGCCTGAGTTACATTGTCACCATTGGCAATCATGAATCTGATAGGGTGGCTATGACGTGTGGACATCCCCAGGGATCAGTTCTCGGACCACTTCTCTTCAATCTCTATACGCTACCTCTGGGCCAAATTCTTCAGAAGAACAACAATAACTACCATAGCTCTGCAGATGATACTCAAATATATATGGCCCTCGAACCAAATGACTACAGCTCAATAGGCTCACTGTGTCACTGTATAGAGCACATAAATTACTGGATGAATCAAAACTGTCTACAATTGAACCAAGATAAAACAGAGGTCATTGTGTTTGGCAACCAAAATAAGAGAACTAGTATTAGTAAAGAGTTGGATTTTCTAGCTCTAAAAACTAGGAACCATGTGCATAATCTTGGTGATTCACATTCAACAGTCTTATCAAAGCGATCCCAAAAACCGCATTCTATCATCTTAAAAATATAGCCAAAATCAAGGGCTTGATGTCCCAAAAGGACCAAAAGAAGCTCATCCATGCTTTTATCTCCAGTAGGGTTGACTACTGTAATGGGCTCTTAACTGGACTCCCCAAAAAGACTGTAAAACATGTGCAGCTCATTCAGAATGCTGCTTGAATGTTAACTAGGACCAAGAGAACACAGCACATCACTCCAGTTCTTAAATCATTTTTTTCTCTTTTTAATTCTAAGTAAAGCACATTGAATTGCTTTTTATTCTAGTGTATTTTTCTATTTCTTTGGAAAGCACATTGAATTGCTTCCGTGTATGAATTGTGCTATATGAATAAACTTGCTTGCTTGTTTCAGTAGAGCTTATACGATATAATTATGGTAAAGATAAAAACTAAGATGAGTTTTGAATCAACACCATCTGTGAGCAACTTCAAATGCACAAAAGTTTGTCACTGCCAGGTCTCCAAGCATTGACGTGTTGATACAACCACCGCTTCAAAATCAGAGCTTGGACCGCATACAATTTGTTTCCAGAGGTGACAAATGCTTTCGTTTCCATGGCAACTGAACTATTTCAAACTCTTGATCTGGAAACATCCACTTCAACATTGGCTTATGGACACTCTTATCAGAGGCTGCCAAAGCTTGCAAAGAACTCCTTAGGCTGCAGAAGCATGCCAGGATACGCACTTGCCATTGTGCTAGCACATATAAACAGGGCACTACGTTTTTTTTTCTTTTACTAATCAAAAATTACATTTGATGTATTTTTTTACTTTGGATGAAGAATTAAATATCCTGTTTTTATATGTAAAAGAAATGCAAAAAAAATAACTGCAGAGCCATGGTCCAGGGGAAACACTCCCGGCCCCTGTACATACGCTGCTCCCCTCCGGAAATCAAGGTTCAATGCCAGTCTCCATACCTTTACTCTGCCTCTCCGCTTCACCTGTCTCCCTCTGCTTCCTAAATTACTTAGCAATGTTCTAGGATGTTTTCATATAATTTCAGAGAAATTAGTACCAATTGTCATGCTTTTGTCTGTTGCAACTATGGAAAACAGAGTACTCAGACCATAAGAAACCCAGAGAGGCTTGTATAAGCCCCTAAACATTTTAATGAAATCAAACCATTGGACAACATTTAACTGAAGAAAGAAATAAATTATTGGAAAATTTCACATGAAGGAAATTTTTTTTTCTTTTTTTACAAATTGGCCACGCAGAGAACAAACAGATTTTTGAAGGTGGTTGGTATCATAAATATTAAGGATTTTCAGTTCATGGACAAGTGTAGAGGAATTGGCACTCTGAGTTGCTTCCCTCAGAAATCATTATAACAGAATGTATATGTAAGTACAGGCACAAACTAGTGCAATGTAAAATATAAAGAATTGCGGAGTAGGCTGGCACAGTTAGTTTCAAACACTTGTATTTGGCACCTTTCCTGAAAAACTCTGAAACTCATATGAATTCTAAACAAGACTAACTACAGCACAATATCGCAACATAGCTTTATGGTAAGAGAAAGTAGATGTAATTTACAAGACCGAAAATAATGAAATGTCATAGTATTTTAGCAGCGTGCCTTCTCTGGGGACAATTATAACCATTCCACAGAGAGTGACCTAATCACTTAGTGGTCTGACAAAAAAAATAGCACTTGTGAAACCTTAACACAGTAACACCCGTGGCTTGCCTTCCTTCATGCATCATTGATTCCCTCTGGACTCAACTGAGAAATTACAATTCATGGTTTACTGATTCCCTTCTTGCATTAGAAACATCAAAGAATGATCAGAAGAAAATTGTGCATAGTAGGCCTTCAGAAAACATGTCAAATGAATGAATAGTATATAATCTATGCCATGAAAAATGAAGAAAATAAAAAAAACAACACTTGTATGTCAAGAGCATTGGCATATACCCAGAATGCAAATCAAAGGCATGCCATTTGACTGGTATGATTTAATACAGAGCAACCTAACCAGAGGTGTTTTCCATTCTCCTGGGGTTTTTTGTTCAGGCTGGAAGTGGTCCAATTTATCTTTAAGTAATTACTAAAAGATTAAAGGTATGTATCTATCAAGAGACTACATATAGTATGCATGGAGGAGATGGATCAAATGAATATTTGAAGCGCTTCAATACAGTTAGAGGGGATAGAGTAATAACATGGGTAAACTTTTGTAAGTACAAAATGAAGTGCTGACGGATCCACATCCTCAGTGGAAATGATATATTGGTGCTAAAATGTCTCTCCAGCCTCCAACGAACACGGAGACAACGACAGAGACAAAGTTCAACCTTGTGTTATTCGGGACAACAGCTGCAGACATCGTTCAGTCTTCTGTTACTCTGCCCGAAGGACCCTTTCAAAGACTTCCATCTACACTGTAGCTCACTCACCCGTACCGCAGAAAAATGGACAGAACAGCTTTGAGCTCTACCAATGCTTTGTAGGGCCCAGTACAGTATCACAAAATGTACCACGGCAAAACAGGATTACATTTAACCTGCCAGCAGCTGGAATCAGAGTGTGACGAAACATAAAGACAGGGCCGTAGGAGATTAAATGATTGATGAAATAGCAACATAAAATTTTATAGAGGTCTAAGTCAAGAGCTTAGACCTCTATAAGATAGGCTAAATGGAAGAGGTTAAACTTTTGTAGATTCTCAATATCTGTAATAACATTGATTGTGAGTACAGCACACAGAAAAACTAATTTGCTCCCTATTTTTACAAATTTCCTACTTGATGTTAGATGGTTTCTCACACTGAAAGTACTCTATGGGCCCAGAGCCACTTTAATCCATGGTTAAAAAAATTTTAAACAGCCATTAGAAACTTCAGCCACCGTAAGGTGAAAATCTATAGAAGTGATGGGGGCATGTAAAGTGGCTGCAGTTCTGGAGTTTCAGGAGTCTACATTTTTGTAGCTTTCGACAGAGATTCCCACCGCCACCCACTCCCATTAGAGTCTCAGGGCAGCTGCTCATCGCAAAGCGCTCATTCACTCCCTGACCTCACTGCTGACTGAAGCACCGCTCTATGAGATGTAGTTATTTGTTTGTTGTAGCAATGATCTACTGCAAATATACAGTAAGCATGACTCAAAAGGCCGTCTGGAGATTTCATGTTGTTTTTTTCAAGGTAGAAGGTGGCAGTCTACAGTATGTACATCTATCTAGCATGCAACAAATCAAAGAAGCAGGACAGATAAGCAGTCAATAGCAACTTAACGTGCAAACACTGTTACTGGGAGACAACTGTATTTTCAGCAACTCGGGTAATATGGTACAATAACTAAAGTGATTACTTAATTATCACACAACACTCTCATAGTTTCCTGCTCAGTGCAACATCTAGACTGCTCCCTGCTTCGAAGGCTCCTTCATAATATTTACAGAATGCCTGCTTCACAGCCAAATTTTTACTTCAGCTGTTCTGTCAGGCAAAGACATCATCGTGTCAAAACAATGTGTCCACTGTGTTCAGTTAATAAAAGGGTGTGTTAAAACGAGACATGTTCATGTATGTGTTTAGAAGAACACATTGTCCATAGTCAAAGACTTGATTCTATTGGCCTTAACTCCTGTAAGTAACATCAAAGATGGAGTACATTTCAGGTCATTCCGAAACCCACACTATTTATATTACCATTATTTAACCAGGTAAGTAAAGTCAGACCCGATGCTCATTTACAAACATGACCTAGCCGAAGGCGTACACAATTGCAAGAGAACATGGCAACACACCGTGCCACAGAAAATAATGTTAGAATTACTTGCAGGGAGCAAGCAGTAACGAAAACGTATGAATGGCAAAATGTCATGCCAATTAACACTGGTCTTGATCTTCCTACTTTATACACAAATACACTGCTCTTGATCCTCCAACTTCCCTCACCTCCTGGCACAGCCATTTTCAGGCACACTCCAGCTACACAGTTACCTGTGACTTGTAGATCCAGTTACATGGATTAACCCACATACAGCACACTACATGTGTACAGGCCTAATCTTTTCCAGTAACTGTATATTGTAGACTGAGCAAGGTATGCAAAACGTCTTGATAATGGAGTACTTTGTCTGAAAACAACACTGTTGTGTTTGCATAGATTCAAACAGACATCAAACTTCCTGACTATGTTTCCACGCATCTGCCAATACACCAAAACATTTGCACGTTATTACGTTCCAGGGGAAATCAGCAATTACTGATGGTAAAAAAAACTAACTGCTGGTTTTGTTGACATATATCTGATGTTGGTTTATTCATGATTTTAGTGAAGGCTCCATTCGTTGGATAGCTGCAGGGCATGTTTTAAAATATACACACTGGTTTAGTGCAAATGCTATATTAAAAAAGACCTTGCAAAACGGTATTCATACATTGTGGACCATTTGTACAGAAAAACCACAGCCTCAAGGCTCAGTAACTGGGAAACGATTTTTTATATCATTCTCTGACTAAAAGTTGGCTTCACATAATAACTAACCATTATAGAACATAACTATCCATTTGTAGTAGTGTATCTACATGCGAATATAGTACTTTTATACTGACAGCCTACTCTTGCATATCGACCAAAGTAATATTGACCCTTGGGACCAGGAAAAGCACAAACTTCACAACGTATACTTTACCACTCATCAGCTAAAAAAATAAATGCTCTCTCTCTCCCTCTCAGCAGGATCAGAGAAAACACTATTGCAAAGAGAATTACACTGCTAGTTTCCTCACAAGTGGACGTGAAAGAGGGCGGTGGAATATTCCACAGACTCTCAACCTCAGTAGATGAGATGTGCAGACTTTTTTCAACTAAACTTTTTAATTGCCAGGTTTATTTATGTTGGCCCTAAAACAAAATAATAATTGCCAGGTTGACCTGACAACAGCAGATCAAAAACCGAAGGCACAGAGGGTGGGGTACTGTTAACTCTTCAGTACAGTGGTGCATTTGAGGGCAGAATTCAAATCCTGGTTGTGGCATACCGACAATGCCCAGGGTTCTGCAGAATGCAGTGCAAACTACATCAACAAGTTGCACCTCAAGCCCATCATGTCACAACAGACTGTGATACACAGTGATACACACGTGGATAACCCTACTAATTACTGAGTTAAGGTGTTTCAGCCACAGGTGCATAAAATCCAGCACATAGCCATGAAATCTCCTTAGACAAATGTTGGCAGTACAATGGGTCGTACTGAAGAGCTCAGTGACTTTAAACATGGCACTGTCATAGGATGCCACATTTGCCACAAGTTTTTGCCTTACCAGATCTGCCCTGGTCAACTGTAAGTGCTATAATTGTGAAGTGGAAGTGTCTAGGACCAACAACAGCCCAAGTACAAAGGGGTAGACCACGCAAACTCACAGAGCAGGGCAGCAGAGTGCCGAAGCGCGTGGCACATAAAAAACTGCATCCGGAAGCAACATCAGCACAAGAACTGGGTTTCCGTGGCCAAGCAGCTGTACGCCAGCCTCACATCAACATGTGCAATGCCAAGTATTGGCTGGACCACACCGCCACTGGACTCTGGAGCTGTGGAAACGTGTCCTCTGTGGTGATGAATCACACATCACTATCTGGCAGTCTGTTGGACAAATCTGGGTGTGGCGGATGCCAGGAGAATGCAACCTACCGGAATGCATGTTAAGTTTGGTGGAGGAGGGATAATAGTCTGGGGCTGTCTGTCAGGGTTTGGTTTAGGCCTCTTAGTTCCAGTGAAGGGTCATCTTAATACTACAGGATACAAAGACATTTTAGACAATTGGGTGCTCCCAACTTTGTGGCAGCAGTTTAAGGGAAGGCTCTTTCCTTTTCCAGCATGACTGTGCCCCTGTGCACAAGGCGGGATCCATAAAGACATGCTTCGACGAGGTTGGTGTGGAGGAACTTGAGTGGCCTGCACAGAGGCCTGACCTCAACCCCATTGAACACCTATGGGATTAATTGGAACGGCAATGAGCCAGGCCTTCTCGTCCAACATCAGTGCCTGACCTCACAAATTCTCTTTTGGCTGAATGGGCACAAATTCCCAGAGACACTCCAAAATCTAGTGGAAAGTCTTCCCAGAAGAGTGGCAGCTGTAGTAGCTGCAAGGGGGGGGGGTCTCCAACAAGCTCATATAGGTGTGATGGTCGGGTGTCCACATACTTTTGGCCTATTGTGTAAAGTCTATTTCTTTACACACAGGACTCAATATGTTCAAAGCTAATGAGGAATGACTACAGGTTGATGCCTTTTTGAATAGATTTTGTCACTGGTTACATTGGCCTCCAATATAACAATGTGTGTGAGCAGGAAGAATTAAAAGAGGGTCCCTGATGTGTTTTTACTGTATGCCATTGTGACAGGTCTTCAGTCATTAATGACATAAAAGCTGGCGGAAGACAAAAATGATTCCTCTAAAAATAGCTCAGAATAAAACATTTCTCAATATGTAGTAATAAATATGCCCTCATATTACTTAAGCAAATTGATATTTCTGGACTAAATTGATGGCACATGAAAAGGGCAAGGGAACAAGAATGGATTTTTTTTGTCCAATTCATTTTTGGCTTTGTCATCAATCTCCATTGTTAATCCATGCACTGGAACAAAATATGACAAGCTTGGGGTAGGATGCGATCCACATTGAGACCGCTGGGACCGCCATTCAATCAGCTCTGGATGCCACGTGCCTCTGGACTATAGCTCAGTAATGAAGGAATACAGTGTCCTATCAGTCTGACTCACGACCCCATTGAAGAGGACTATACAATGACCAGGAGAGATGAAAACATCCAACCAAGCTGTGGGGGACAGATAAAGTAGTTAGCATTAAACCTAAATCCTGGGTTCCACTCCTCAGGTGGAAGTAGTGACTGCGAGAGTTAATACCTTAGAAAATATTGTATACCACGACTGAACACACCGGCATGGCCACGCACACAGACCCACAGAACCACACCATGAAAACAGTGTGAGCAAACAGAAAAAAAGAAAAGTGAGGAGGAAACATGTCCCTAGCTTGGGAACAGCAGCCCAGCAAGATATACAAGTTATTTAATCAACATCTGGGCTGATCAAAGTAACAGGGTGTTTCCCAGGATGCTCCCTCACCATGTCTGGTCTAATAGGACTCAATCTTTCAAATCCCATGCTAAGCAACCAGTGGGTTAAAAGCCCATCACATCAACAAATGGTCCTATTAGACAAGACATGGTAAAGGAGCATCGTTCTGTCAACACAACGGCCAAGACAGGAAGTCATGTCATGTCATGTATGACGTGAATGAAATATAATGTGTCATGAGAGATTTACTGTATTTTGTCTGTGCGTGTTTGTGTGTCAGTCTGCCACTTGGTTAGTGAATGGGAAAAAAATCGGGTCAATGTGTCTCATTGGATGCAGCTTCAGTGATTGTTTGTCTTTTCGGGGCTTATAAGAGCCCGGTTAGAAAACCAATAAAATACACAAAAACACAGAGAGAGACAGAAAGCGAGAGATAGAAGGAAACAGAGACAGAGAAAGATCAATATAGAAGGGTAGGGAAGGGGACCTGGAAGACGAGTCATACAAGGTCTCCAAGCCAAGAGAACATTTGGTTACTGGGCTTTCAAAAAATAAATAAACAAATAAAAAAATAGGACAGTAATTTATCACAGTTCAGTGGTGGGGCAGGAAGCGATTGGAATGAAGTGCTTCAGAAAAGGAAGTGTTGTGATCTGCGGGGTGAGAGGGGGAGATGGAGGGAGAGAAAGAGAGGGAGTGGAACGTTGCCAGGGCCGTTGCTGGACAGAACAGACTCATTTAGGTGACTGCCGTTCTGAATGGCAGCAGAGCTTCCTTTTTGCAGTGGCAGAGGGGACGTGTGTGGAGTGTTGAACAGTCTCTTCCTGTGGCCTGGGTCCTTAAATCAGCAGAGCCTGGCCAGGTCCAGCCAGCAGCTGCCTCTCTCTCTGCTTGTCTCTCTCCCTTTGTGCCCCTTGTCTCTCTCTGCTTCTGTCTCCCCCTCTCTCTCTTTACAAGCCTCTGTCCCTTGCTTTTTTCTCACCCTCATTCTCTGCTTCTCTCTCTGCCTGTCTCGCTACCTGTCTTTGCCCCCCCCCCTCAGCTTGCCTCTTTCTATCTCTATGCTATCCCTCTCTCCCTCTCTCCCTCCATCTCTGGTTCTCTCCCTCACTCTCTCAGGCACTCCAGTACAGGGAATGTAAGACTGTTTTGTTAAACTTCTTGTTTCCGCCCAAAAAAATGGCTGTTTGGATAACAAGGCAGAACCAGGTCAGGGGTAACAGACCCAATGCTGTGATTTCGGGGGAAGGTCTCTGCACGCCTCAGGGTTAGGCAGTATAAGTGAAATAAGGATGTCTCATTACCGTAAGACAAAAAGTAAAAGTATCTTTCTGCTTGTTTCTCTGCCTCTGCTTGTTGCTCTCCCGCTCTCATTGTCTCTCTCCCCCACTCCAAACCCCCCCCCCCCCCCCCCCACACACACACACACACACACACACTCTCCCCGTGGTTATTACCCAACAACTCTCTCTCTCTCATACTGCACAACTCACCTCCCCTTCCATCTTCTCAAACTCTATATTCC
>JACXGI010003518.1:0-33380 GCA_016801175.1 Esox masquinongy | reverse complement strand
GTCAGCAGCACCACAATCAGCCCCAGCCCCCACTGAAACTCCAGCTAGATATGCTGACCCTGATACCGTGTCCTTGTGCAAATCCCAAAGGTACGCTACTAGAGTACATTAGAGTAGCAACATGACTCAATGACTTTGAATCCTACCAGGAGAGCGAGGGAGCCCCGGCAGATGTTCATGTAATGTACTTCCTCGTGTACATTTACCATGTAGGACCAGCAGTTTAAGCTTGGTCCCAGAGGACATCAACCTTGATGTGAATTGGAACTCAAACAGTTACAAAGGATCTGGCCCGTCACCGTGACAAGTACGCTGAGAAACAGTCAACATTTGCTTTCACAAACTGCCTTTCTTACTAGCACTGACAATACTGATAAGCACCATATTGAGGAATATTTTGATTTCCAGTTGTCTCAACTATCTGCCATATAATTTAATTTAAGCATCATATGTGAAAGTTGCTCTGGATAAGAGCTTCTGTTAAATGACACATTTTAATTAAAATGTACCACGGTATAAGTTTGTAGCAACATTTCCATTGAATGTAGCCTAACAACCCGCCTCCCACTGCATTCAAAACACCCTTAAAAGAAAACATTTTGAACTCTCATGATCATATCATCAAAACAACACCCAAATAAAAAAATCCTCTCACCCCACAAAGAGTTGAAATGAATGCTGATCTGAGCATTTATCAAAGAATCCACACACACCATGAAGTAAACAGGAAATGAGACCCCTTTCTGTAACATGAACACCTCGTCCAACAAAAAGCACTGAAAGAGAGAAGACATACTGTAATGAAATGAGCAAATTGAATTCTGTTTCCACATTTGGGTCGGAGGTGTCCGGTGGTACTTCTCGAAATGGAGAGAGAAAGCAATCTGAACGGCCACCCGAACGAGGCATGACAGCCATTAGCCTCGTTAGACTACATCTCACACATTTACCAGCTACGCATGGACATACAGTATAAGTACAAAGGTATAAAGTATATTACAGTACGCTTCTCACTTTCATGAAGTGTCGGTGTACCACAACAGAATCAGATATACCTCATGTTGTCCAGCAGTCAAAGCCACTGCCGCCGGTGCCCATGCTGTTGCTGCCTCTGTTCAAATCCCAATGTTTTTATAGCAGTGACCCAGTCCTAATGTGTTTTCCCACTTCCCTTGTCCAATAAAGCAATGCAAATGCCTGGAAATTATACACACAAAAAAAACTGAAATACAGAATATCATGAAATGGTAGACTTCTGGTGTGAAGTCGAAAAGAGATGCTCAGAGAACAGGCCTTTGGAGTTTGGTTCTGAAGATTCCTCAGTGAAGTCGCAGGAGGTTAGATAGAGTAGGGAGAGAGAATATCACGAAATCCGTCTCAGTTCAACATCTTCCATTCAACTCAACTTTTTTACGTTGTTCCCCATGATAACATTGGGGAAGAGATTAATTGTTGTCCATTCGTACGTACATAACACAATATTATGAAGACCACAATTGAAAAAAATATTTCGGTCTTTGTGTTAGCATTCTCAGCACTCTTTTGACAGGAGTATTTTTCATGTATTTTAAAGTTTTAAAACACAGACACCACCTGCCCAATTTTGACAAGTTATGCATCTTGACATAGACATCCAGCATATAGAAAATTAAACCGATATGCCCAGTGATGGAATAGCAATTGATTATAGGTAAAAGCCATGAAATTTAGTACTTAGGTACCACACCTCACAAGGAACAAATATGCCTCAGGCACCCATAAAAAGGAATTACAACAATTTTTTATTTGTGAACATTAAAAACATAAAATAATAAAAATATTTGTGTGATTGCTATTTTTTGTATGCATTCACCCTGTCTATTTTACTTGTTAAAAAAACTCTGATCTTCCCAGACTTCACCATAAAAAAGTTATACCTATCAACATAATTCTGAAGGGGCAAAACATTATACGCTGTCAGAACATGAACCTCCGATGCCATTCTGTTGCAATATTACATTTATAGGGAAAACATGTCAAAACATTAATTACTTCTAACATTTATGTCAATATGATACTCAAATACAAGGTTATTTCATAAAACAAAATGTAACCTTTGATGGTTCAATCAGTAAGTCTGGTCTGAATGGTTTGTTTGCTTGTTTCATTCAGTAAGCACAACATACTTTGTATTGTTTTCTTCCATGGGCACAGCAGGAATACTATCTGCTCCTGACAATGTTCTTATTAACTGCCCAGTCTACGTCATATCTTCCTTTATTAACAATTAGCCATGTGCAAGTTGTCAGTTACCCATTACTCTATAGCGAATAGACACAGCACAATAATGCACTCTCCTCATGCTTGCTGGTAAACATAGGGACAATAATTATCCTGCTTTTCCTCCATCAGTGAGTGTAAATCAGTGGTTGTATTTTTGTCAAAACATACTCATGTTTTTCTTCCAGCCAAAGCACAGAGAACCCTCCATCTTTCCATCACCATCTATAGACCCTCCACCTCCCTATCACCATCTACAACCACATTTCCAAAAGCGTTGGGACCCTGCGTAAAATGCAAATAAAACCAGAATGTAATGATGTGCAAATCATTTAATCCCTGTATTTAATTGAAAATAGTACAAAGACAACATGTCAAATGTTGAAACTGAGAATTTTTATTTTATTTTTGGAAAAATACATGCCCCGTTTAGAATTTGATGCCATCAAAACGTTTGAAAAAAGTTGGGACAGGGGCATGTTTACCACTGTGTTGCATCACCTCTTCTTTTACCAATACTCTGCAAGCGTTTGGGAACTGAGGAGACCAACTGCTACAGTTCTGAAAGTGAGATGTCTTCCCATTTTGGCTTGATATAGGACGTCAGCTGCTCAACAGTTTGGCGTCTACTTGGTAGTATTTTCCGTTTCATTAATGCGCCAAATGTCTTCAGTGGGGATTGGTCTGGACTGCAGGCAGGCCTGTTTAGCACCCAGACTCTTTTACTATGGAGCCAAGCTGTTGTAATACGTGCAGAATGTGGTTTGGCATCGTCTTGCTGAAATAAGCAAGGCCTTTCCTGTCTGGATTGGTAGCATATGTTGCTCCAAAACCGGTGTGTATTGTTCAGCATTAATGCTGCACCCCCATACCATCACGGATGCTGGCTTTTAAACCGTGTGCTGATAACAAGCCGAATGGTCCTTGTCCTCTTTAGCCCAGAGGATGTGGGATCCATGATCCCAAAAATAATTCAAAAACTTTGATTCGTCAGACCACATCTTAAATGAGCTCAGGCCCAGAGAAGGCGATGATGGTTCTGGATCTTGTTTATGGTTTCTTCTTTGCAAGATAGAGTTTTAACTTGTGGATTTGTGGATACAGCGACGTACTGTGTTCATAGACAATGGTTTTCAGACGTGTTCCTGAGCCTACGCAGTGATTTTCACTACAGAATCCTTTTCACTACAGCAGCCTTAGGGCCCGAAGATCACAGCAATCCAATATTGGTTTTTGGCATGCCCCTTGATAGAATTTTCCGGATTCCCTGAATCTTTTAGTGATATAATGTACCGTAGATGATGTGATCCTCAAACTATTTGCAATTTTACGTTGAGAAACGTTATTCTTAAATTGTTGCAATATTTGCCCAAGCAGACTTTCATGGAGTGGTGAACCACACCCCGTCTTTACTTCTGAAAGACTCATCCTCTCTGGGATGCTCTTTTTATACCCAGTCAAGATTACGGACCTGTTGACAATTAACCTAATTAGTTGTGATGTTCCACCAGCTTTTTTTGAGCAATACACAACTTTTCCAGTCTTTTGTTGCCTCTATCCCAGCTTATTTGAAACGTGTTGCTGGCATCAAATTCAAAGAGGGCATGTATTTTTCAAGAAACAATAACATCTCTCAATTTCAACATTTGATATGTTGTCTTTGTACTATTTTCTATTGAATATAGGGTTTAAATGTTTTGCACATCATTACATCCCAACTTTTTTTGGAAACAGGGTTGCATAATAACCTTAAGGTCCGTCATTGGAATTCCTTTCTTCCAGCAGGGGGGTTTGGATGCCATTCCCCACAAGATTTAATAAACTTTCATATTGAATTTTGTCTTTGTTGTTCATTCAGTTGAGCCTTAAACTCGATTGAAATGCATAACAGGAATAGGGACAATGAAACGGATGACTCGGGGGAGTGTCGCCCGAGGTTCATTGCTAGATATAGTGTATACTTACAGACCTTGCAGAAAGTTGACCATTTGAAAAGGATAATTACAGTAATTCATGATGGATAGCGTATCTAAACTCAAACATGAATGTAATGCCAATGTGACACAGCCATTTGTACTGTATGGAGGTTAAAAGAGATTTCTAAATTGATGCTGAGCAGACAGCAGCAAGAGAACCTTATGCCGGGTTTTCAAAAAGAGACAATTATCAACTGCAGAGGACAACCAAAATTAGAGCCCATACTTTTTCATTGACACTTCCACCTTATACACAAATACTCTTGTAGAAGACTGTTTGTCTTCAAACTGTACCATCTTCTGCAAATAGATTGTCTAATGAAACATCTAAAACTACATCCCCCAAAACAATGGTTTTGAGAAGAACAAATACATCACTGAGGTTCTCTTCTGGACAGTTCAACCAACACAGTAAATGTAGAGGAGTTAAGATGGAGTTTTGCCTTCATGTCCAAAAGTCTTGTCACAGGTCCTTTCTTTCCACTTACCCAGTACACTGAAACTTCCACTTCAAATAGAAAGACTGGATGAACCTCCCTGTGCATGGGCATTTTGGCTTAATTACTTTAATCTGCCAACTTAACCCTGCATCCACCCCTGGCGTACCACAGGAGCCATTCCTCGCAGTCGTGTGATTCACTGAAGTCAAATGATTACAAATACTGTTGTTAGCCAGGTCTCTAACAGTGGTGACTAACTGAGGTCAAACTCTGTATATTCTTTAAAACGGGTCAGGTTACAAGCTGGAGGTCACCAAATGTCTCAGTATCAAAAATATGGATATCAATATGGCAGAGACAATAACTTGTACATTAATTAACGTTGGAGTTAATTAAAGTACAAGTACATTTGAATAGTTATTGGGGAAGATATTTCATCTTCAGCTCCAGTGTCATAACCACTCTTTCATTAGCAACTCTGCATGGCATAAACTAATTTATACAGACCCCGATAATTATGAGCAAAATACTTTAGGAGCTTCATAAAGCCTAAATGTGTCTATTGATTTCACTTCTTTTTCATCCTTCCTGTAGCTGTTTGTGAACATGCTTTTCACCCTGTGGCAATGTTTTTTTTTTTAAGTTTGGCTAAAGGGTGACAACTATGGAACCAGACACTTGATCATGAGACACCTGACATTGAGCAGAGCCTTGAATTCCCAGGCTGGCCCGGGGCCAGTCACTGCCTGGAATTTCACTCACTTATGAAGGCATGACAAATTGCTAATGATGTGTGCAGACTAATTAAAAATGCATTGTGAACATTCAAAAGCGGAACCAGGCAAAATGAGCAATCCGGTAGTTCCGATTTTACGGGTTGAAGGCAGTAATAAGGGCAGTGCATTGCCTCGCGAGGACCATGGCTGTATTTTAAATGAATGGAGTTTTTTTGACACATGCATGAGTTGAACCATATTTATCAACATGCAGGGAATCGTCCTTGTGCTCCAAATGAAAAATTTCCACTCCATTTCTGTCATTTTGGAGCAATCTATTTGGACAAAATGGAAACTGTATGACCTTTTAAAAGCACTTGTTTCCATGCTCAACAACTTTCTGGACAAAAAGAGCTTATTGATAAATGCTATTATAACCAATATAATTACAATTCAAATGGCCCCACAGAGCTTATATGATAATCTTCAAGGGGATAAATGTTCATTAATTTAAGTGTTTCCTCAAGGCAATCCTCTTTTCTTTTGTTCTCATGTCTAGTATCTCTTAGCCTGACCTCCCATGAATGCTTTCACTGAGTGTCTCACATGCCCCCTTGAAGTGTGGGCGAAGACGTGTGAGCTATCTGTGATCTCCATCTAACCTTGAGCTCCCTTGCTCATCTGCTCCCCTGGTGAGAGGAGAAAGGCCTGTCACTTTATGACTCACACCAATAACAAAGAACACTTTATCCTCTTTTGGTGCGTTCTTAACAAAATGGAAAGTGGATTCGGCACCAAATACAACAGAAAATTCCACTTGAACGCTGCTCCAACTGGTAATTACTAGAGGACAACATGTCTATCATTGCTTTGCTTTCACTTTTCCCACATGGTGACCACTGACATCACCGACCAACAAAATTAGCTTCATAACAGCATTCCCTGCAGTTAAAAAGCAATTTGTTAATATGTTATTAGAACCCTATACTTTTTTTTACAAGCATTATAGTTGTATTATATAAGTTAATGGTTACCTTGTTGGCCATTACTCAGTCAACGTTCCTCAACAGGTTCAAGCCACTTGTATGTATCCAACTGGTATTAAGGACTTTGAAACGTGTACATACCCACTTAGTTACGAACCCAGCTTTCTTACAAATGATCCAAAAGTGTTTTTTAACTGACTATACCTACTGTATGTGATCATAAACACTATAGGAGGTCACAGTACAAACAAGAGGATCATGCAAAGATGTTTAGTGGAGATGGAGGATGGCATCAGCTGCCTCTCATTTCTACCTGTTAAATATTTGCAATTAAGTGTAAAGCCTGTCAGCAGATTTTTTGCTCCCCCTCTAATGAAGTATGGACCGAATACAGACAACATGCTGAAACACCAATACCCGCTGCAGTCAATAATTCCAATGGCCATGATGGATCAGACCTCTTGCTTGTACTGTACGTACATCGAGATATAGACCGCACAGAACCAGGCTATAGAACTGGTTTCCGGGTGACAGAGGACAGAGGAAACAGATGTAATAAGTATAACGTTGAAAACTGTCCTGTAGTCAAGATTATTAGGGGAAATATGGGCCTGTAGTGTATTTTTCATACAACCTCGTTTCCAAAAAAGTCGGGATGCTGTGTAAAGTGCAAATAAAAACAGAACGCAATGATTTGCAAATCATTTATCCCTGTATTTAATTGAAAATACTACAAAGGCAACATATCAAATGTTGAAACTGAGAAATGTTATTGTTTTGTTATTGTTACGTTTCAAAAAAGTTGGGACGGGCATGTTTACCACTGTGTTGCATCACCTCTTCTTTTACCAACACTCTGTATGTGTTTTTGGAACTGAGGAGACCACTTGCTGTAGTTTCAAAAGCAAAATGTATTCCCATTCTTGCTTGATATATGGCTTGAGTTGCTCAACATTGCAGGGTCTCCTTTGTCGTATTTTTTGTTTCATAATGTTTTTAATGGGTGACAGGTCTGGATTGCAGGCAGGCAAGTTTAGCATCCAGACTGTTGTAACACATGCAGAATGTGGTTTGGCATTGTCTTGCTGAAATAGGCAAGGCCTTCCCTGAAAAAGACATCATCTGAATGGCAGCAGATGTTGCTCCAAAAACCTGTATATATTGTTCAGGTGCAATAGGCAGATGTGCAAGTCACCCATGCCATGTACATTAATGCACCCCAATACCATTACGGATGCTGGCTTTTGAACTGATAAGATACTGGTTTTCAGAAGTGTTCCTGAGCCCATGCAGTGATTTTCACTACAGAATCATGACTGTTTTTATCCAGTGCCGTATGAGGGCCCGAAGATCACGGCCATCCAATATTAGTTCTCAGCATTGTCTCATAGGGACAGAGATTGCTCTGGACTCTCTGAATCTTTTAATGATATAATGTACCACAGATGATGAGATCCCAAAACTCTTTGTAATTTTACGTTGAGAAACGTTATTCTTAAATTCTTGCACTATTTACCCAAGCAGTCTTTCACAGAGCGGTGAACCCCTCCCCATACTCACTTCTGACAGACCCATTTCTCTCTGGAATTATATTTTAATACCTAATCATGCATGTTCCTGACCTGTTGCCAATTGACTTAATTAGTTGTGTAATATTCCACCAGGTTTAGTTTTTTACCATTACACAACTTTACTGTCTTTTGTTGTCTCTGTCCCAACTTTTTTGAAATGTGTTGCTGGCATCAACTTCAAAGTGGGCATATATTTTTCAAGAAACAATAAAATGTCTCAGATTCAACACTTCATATGTTGTCTTTGTACTATTTTCTATTGAATATAGAGTTTAAATGATTTACACATCTTTGCATTCTGTTCTTAGTTACATTTTACACAGCGTCCCAACTTTTTTGGAAACCGGATTGTATAACAACCTCCCAAAAGTATCTGGACATTGACTGCTCAGGTACAATCTTAATGCTTTTAAATTCAGTAGTTGCCGCTTCATCATGCAGTTGGACAATGACTCAAATCACACTACCATAGCTAAAATACTTCTTTCAGGGCCAAAAATATGGAGCCAAATTGAGCTCAAATGTATTGACTGTAAGAAAAGAAAAACATAACTGAAATATTTTTTGAAAATAAAAATAAAAGCAAGGTAATAACAAACATTTAATCATATGAAAAACTAAATTCAATCGTTTGAAAGAAAATAGATTGAAATGTGGTAAAAGTTCATGCTAAAATTAAATTAAATAGATTTTCGCGCCCGAACTTAAAATGTCTTTGTCCAAACACACTTTTTTCACGTTCGCTTCTTCTTACCGTTACAATTTCTTCCCACCTTCGTTCGAGTCATCTTTTCTCAAAACCAAGTTTTGAGCCTCTATTGGCATGGAGGCAGTGCTTTATCTGGGCAATAGAGTATAGGTGTGGCATGAAAGGCAATAATTGCATGCAAATGATATGGGACTAAGTCTGAAACACAATTACTTTAATAATGTTAATCTGTCCAAATACCTTTGGTACACTAAAATTGGGAACTATGTACAAAATGTGCTGTAATTTCCAAATGGTTCATCCAATATGGGTGAAAATACATTCCAGTAGCAGCAGACGGTCCTCACTTTAACCTTATACTCATTGTATCATTTCAAATACAAAGTCTTCGAATACATAGACAAAAATAAATAAATTTGTCGCTGTCTAAATGCTTTTGGAGTTTACCGTATATTCCAGTATTATGTTTAGATAAATTCTTCAAGTAATTATTTTTGTTTAAACATGATTAGTCAGGGAGTCCTTTATTCTAATTACAGCCCGACACAATATACTGACTAAGTAGTCAGTCCCTGCTGAACACAACAATACGAATGTATTCACCATACAGGGTAATAATCTTCCCTAAAATAATGAAAATATTATTCAAACTATCATTTCAGTTTCAGCCGGAAGTTGTAATTTTGCAAGCAAACCGTAATGTCTGTAATGCTGGAATTGCTCCCTATGCCGTTCACAGAGAAGGCAGAAAATAAACCTAGACGTTGAGTGACTTGCCAATACTCCACTGGCTGTTCGGATTGACTGAAGCATACGACATTTATCAGGCTAACGTAAAGACTGGCTTGCAGACATCTGCTACAGTAGGCCTAGATCCAAACAGGCAGCTTGGTTCCACTGAGCCTAGACATTGTTGATTAAAGAGTCGACATACAGAGGCAGCCATCACATTCAGCCCGGTTCCTACTAACCCCTCTGTTTAAGCAACGCATGTAGCCAGTGACTGGAATTTAATCAAACTCTATTAGTGTGTGGCTTAAGGTGGTACGGCTATCTAAGCCACTGCCTCCAGTGCACAAATACTGCTACACCACTGGGTTCGAATCAGACCTACTGCTCATTCAGCAGAAACTCGCTCCTTAATCTTTTCTCACTTTTCTCGAGGGCTGCAAGTGAGTACGGCAGTGAATACTGGTGACACGCTTCCCATATTTTGACGCGCGCACTCTTTCCCAGCAGTTGCCAGAACGTGAAAGCTAGGCACTAGCACATTCCAGGGAGCGACTTGTCTGTTTAGAGAGATTACTGATCAATGGCTATATACACATTTTATCAGTGTGAAAGAACATCTCAAATAAAAGTGCACTTAAATAAGTGTGGCTGTCTACCTACACGCTTGCATGTCATACTATAGACTGAATTACGAGTTAGGGTAACTAATAGTTAGTGTTGCTGCTGCTTAGTTGCTGTGATAGTTGACACTGCTGCTGTAGTGGGCATCGTTGCTACTTGACTCAGATGGCTGCTACTTGACCAAGATGGCTGCTACTTGACCAAGATGGTTGCTACTTGACCAAGATGGTTGCTACTTGGCCAAGATGGTTTCTATTTGACCCAAATGGTTGCTAGTTGACTCACACTGCTGCTAGTTCAATCAACCAATTTTTGGTTATTTTGCAAAAAAGTGTTGTAGCCCAAGGGAGTCACAGGACTTGTTTGTTGCACTGATTGCACATGTCCTGGGAATCCCGCTTAGCACTAATGGACTGTTGAAGTGCTTGGCGAAGCTGCTAGCTAGCTAAGCTGCCAAGTTGTCAATATTACTGTGTAAAAGTGGAGGAGAGACTGACTGCACAATTACTGGTCTTTGTAAGAGATATTGAAGTGTTGAAAGAACAACACTTTCTATTCAATCATTTAACATTCAGTTCAGATGCCAATGCATACCCAGCAGCATGGACCTCCACGTGTTCTTTCAAAGTCCCCAAAACAATAAGAGGCGCTAGAGGAAACGGTTCCATTCATTGCCAAGACCACATGGAACTCTTTCAACTTCTGCAATCCAAGATAGCAGTTTAATCAGACTTTAAAATAAAGAAAACAGACTTTCTTAATAGCACAATGGGAACTGCAATGAGACACAAAGAAAGAAAAACAATGTGGTATGTATAGAACCTGCACAGTTACATTCACACTACACACAGCCACTAAATGTCTTTGGTAATGCGATGTGGTTTCTTAAATATCTAATGTTCAGGTTGTTTCGCCCAGAATTGTATATTGTTTTTGTGCTTGCGTGAACTCCAGAAAGAGCAGTGGGTATCCTATTAAAATGAAATACTAAATGACTTCCTCCAAGCTCTCCTGGCTGGCACAAACAAACCACTAATATAATGTTTGTAGAAACAATCAGAACTAGATGTATCTAAACATGTTATTTGGAATAAAAAGACGGTAGGCTCTGACTTGGTCTCTGCTTGACATTTTAGAGGGTGCATTTCATCTTTATTTTTCATGAGCAGTTAGCCTATCTTTGGCATTTTGCTGACTTATTGAAAATGACATTTCTTGGAATCTTAACCTCTCAGTCCTTCAGATCAACTTAATCGCTTACAGTGATGAATTTTCCCACTCCCGAAACAAAAAATAACTTACAGATTCTCCCATATTTCAATCTCCTCATTTACATGAACTTAATGTTGATGGATACCAGTTTTTTAATCGGTTCACTAGCGTCTTTTAAAATAGAGGATTAAATTGAACAGCAAACCTTCATCATTATTCAACATTGTACACTACCATTTTACCTCACATTTTCTCTCTTGACAAGGAGAAACATAGTTTTTATATTAAGACACTTCAGCCTGTATTAAAACGACGAAAAAGCTTGGAATGCCATACAATAGTTCAAATGTGACTGGTGGTGATAAGCAATAAATGTGCTTGCATAAATTAATATAGAGAAAAAGAGAGAACTAAGCCTCCCTTGGGAAGTTCTAGAAAAGGTCATTGGTATATCCCGACACCTCATCCATTGAATTGTCCCTCGGTTTATTGTGTGCTTGCCTTAGCACAATGAACATTTTAATAAAGAATAGTAACAGCCTTTTCAGAAACCTTTCAAAGACCATAGTGAAAATGATATGCAGTCAGACTGGCCAAGTAAGCACTAAGCAGTGCTTACCCTGTGATAATCTATTAAAAATAGATTTTATGGAAAGACTAAATAATTTCTGCTATCTAACACTTTTCTCACTGATTCTGGGAAATGCACTACGTCTCAAGTTGTTGTGGGAACAATGCATTGTTAAAACACTTGCAAGTTGAATCTACCTCAGCCCTGAGCTACAATATAAACTATATAGAAGACTATATATTTTACCCTTTCATCTGCTAACAAAGGAGCCAAGTCACTAAAATACTATACTGTAGTGAATTGCTGGGACCTCATTTACCAATCATGCGTAAGCACAAATCTGTTCATAAACCATGAATGGTATCGTTTCCACCCGAAGTGTGAGACTAATAGGAAAATGTGTCGAAAATATGTGAAGGACATTGTGAGTAAATGTAATTATATATATACAGCTCCGGGAACAATTAAGAGACCACTGCACCTTTTTCTTTCCTTTCCAAAAAGTTGAAAAGGATAGTTTTGAGTGAGGAACAGAAGGGTTAAAATTAAGAGATCACTGCAAATTGAACGCTTCTGTATTTCACTCAAAACTTTCCTTTTCAACTTTTTTGGAAAGGAAAGAAAAAGGTGCAGTGGTCTCTTAATTTTTTCCGGAGCTGTATATTTTTTAATTATATTATTGTCAGCAATTTGCTAACAGGCTACCATATATCATCATTTTTCCACACCAGTGAATTTATGATAATCTATATAAAGTACAGTCAATGGTACAATTATCAAGATGTGACAAATAATTGTTGAAATGTTATAAAAGTTACTGGGAAATCAAAGTGTGTTTTCAAAGAAGATATGACATTTTTACAGAAAGTACAAATTGGCTGAACTTCTGACACTGTAGCACCTAAACCTCTATTTCAATCTTTAACTTTTTAAAGGTTGCCCTGTTTTAATGGTAGGACATTGTATATTCCCAACAGGAATTTAAAGAGATTATTTTGACCATATGTAGCTAATAAGGTGCATTTCAAAATACATATATCCAACCGCAACAAGGCTAAGAACAATTTTTGAAGTCCCTATCCGACAAGGTGAAAAATATCTGATGTCCCTGAGCAAGGCGGCTAACCCAACATGCTCCCAGGTCATTTCTGAAAATAAGACTGTCATTAGTCCCACTTATCTGGTAAGATAACACTACTGGTGTGCACTTGATGCTCATATTAAATCAGTTTTTAAGAACACTTTTTTTGAACAGGGATGTCCTTGGACATGGGTGCTGTTGTAACTACATCCTAGTTAGCGCCTGTAGTTCTGAGAATCATATTTCAGAGCTTTCCTAGCTTTCATCGTCCTATGGTAACTTTGCACACTACACAGTGTTCTAAGAAAAAAAGTTATTTTGCACACTACACAGTGTTCTAAGAAAAATGGTTATTTTGCACAAAACACATTGTTCTGAGAAAAATGCAAGATCGTTGCTTGGAACATACCATATTTAAGGAACTTGACAAAAAAGAAGTACAAAATAGAAAAGAATGTTATTCTGGTCCACTGAGATACGCCATGCACATCTGTATGTTTCCAAGGTGTAAATATGTTTCCAAGGTGTAAATAACAACACTAAGCTATGTAAAACATATTTGAATTATATAAATAGATGCGCTAAGTTTCTCTTGATGCATAAAAATACTCAAAGCACTTAAAACAAAACATTTAGCATAATTTAAATTTACAAAGGTACCTTAACATCAAATTGGCCCCAAAAGATCCCATGCCATTTCTTGTAAGAGTGTTAACCCCTGTGTCCTAGCTACATTTCCAATAGGGCCCTCATATCATTATGGCCACCTAATTATTCCTAGTTTCTAATGAGCCCATTCATCCCTTCTCTCCCTTAAACAAAACAAATACATACTGTTGGTACTAAACATATACAATCAATAATGTATGTAATGTCACTCCGGATAAGATCATTAAGTATAAACCCAATGTAAATGTAATATTCTAGTTGTGTATGAGGATATTTTTATACCAGTATTAGAAAGAGTTATCCTGTGTAGATAAAATATAGTTGAATAGCTCTGGAATAGATTAACATGAACAGCTTTTCATGTTTAAAAAAGAAACCTGCTGCATGTTAGCTCTATCCTGCTGGACTCATTCCTTGGACTGAGAACATTAGATCATGATTAATGCCTAAGGAAATTAATTCAAATGTGCTCCATTTCTGCATGGAGTTCAAAGTTTAACCTAAATTCAGCTAGTTGAGTTATTCAAAGTCTTATTGAAACATGCTGCGAAAGTTTCAAGTAAATGATTTAAGAACCTCTAAATACCCTATAATTTCTGTCCATAAAGAAATAAAACCTCCCAGGAAGACCGTTCAACCAAAGCAAAACATTCTCCAAACCTCCAACTTTAAAATAGAAATTCTCAAACAGTAAAATGTTGCCTTTTGTTTTCAGAAGGGTTGAAAAAAGGTTTCTTAATATGGCTTTGCTCCCAAAACGAATGTAAACCTAAAGACAAACATTCCCACAACTTCCAATGAACATATGTGCTAGCTGGGATGTAAAAGTTGGATGATTAGACAACCTTCACAATAAAAGTATTCATTTAAAAAAGTGGTCGATGATAAATCCTTAATGGGGACATGGTGGTCAAAGAGGTGCACCTACTCTGATGACCACCATGTCTTGGACGAGGTCATTCTTGCCCTTCCACTAATTAAAAAAGCCAACTTAAATAATAGAAGTTGGACAACATCCAATCCTCCATATGATCATGGATTGAAGTGGATCAGGCTACTCATATTTCAAGGCTTAACGTCAGGTTTTAATACACACAATGACTTGCTCAGTGTCATCAACATAGTAAAGGTTATAGCATATGAATTTTGGCATGGCTACTGTCTGAATATCAAACACTATACTGCTCTGTTTAAGTAGTTCTAGTCTTTCGCGGTATATACCGTACCCCTGGATATTTTGAAAAAGACAATACCAAATTCGTATAATTCGCTACTTGTCAGATAAATACGAACAGTCAACTTGTGTAATAGGTTAGGAGATACATCATTGCTCCCCATAACATTTGAGCCAGTCAAGTCACTCAAATGTGTTTAAAAAGAGCACACTGGGAGGAGGGAGCTGAGAAAGGCCTGTTTCTTTGGGATAACTTGCTAGTTAGCTAAGTGGCTACATTAATGAGAGAGGGCAGAGCTAGCAGGCTAGTGCAAATCCACACATATAGCCACTTTCTCAAAATATAATAATATTGTGATTAAAAATGTCCAAACTCGTACAAACATTTTATTCAGTAGCTAGCTCCTACCTCTAGATTTATGAGCTGGATTGTCTGTTTTTGTCATTTGTATACTTATTTGTGCTAATAATTTTAGCATTTTGGTAATAAACACACATTAGGCTTTCTTTCTTTGTGTGTGTTTTTGCCAGTAATACCTTAAATCCTGGAATAAAATGATGATAACCATGACGATATGTAAATCTTAATGCTACCCAATTCAGGTCACAAATTAATCGGTCATAATTGTAGAAACGAACTTATGCTATTTTGCCAAACACTGTTCTTTATCATCAATCAGTGGGAATAATCAATCAAGAGGCTATTCTCCTTTCACTTCCAACAGTCCAGTAAAAAATATCCTATAGACCAGGGGTACTCAACTCTTTCCATACGAGGTCCAGAGCCTGGTGGTTTTCAGTTCTACCTCATCATTAATTGCACCCACCTGGTGTCCCAGGTCTGAATAAGTCCCTGATTAGAAGGTTGCAATGAAGCTACAGTCTAAAAGGACAGAAGGTAACAGGGTGTACAGAAGAACAAAGGACAAGGCACACCCTTTATGAAGGAATATTCATGGTTAATCAACACTGTCAAAGTCAAACCAGTTTACTCCCAGAAGTCTGAAACCACTTACTCTTTGTGTTAGTTAAATGGAAACAGAGGGGCTTATTTGCAGCAAGTAAACAGGCATGCACAGAGGCGGAACCTACATCGGCGGGAGTCGGTACAGTCCAATGCCATAAGAGAGTCATAAAGACCGTAATAGATTACAGTGGACTCTATTGGGCCTTTAGGTCATATAACAATAATTCGGAATATTGATATTGATTTGTGTTAGGCGTAAAACATGGAATGGGTATCTTGATTGCTCAGAAGCGTTTTTGATTAAACAATCTTGTCCTATCCCCCCCTCCGTAGTTGTATACGGGCAATGGGGAGGGACACAGGGTTTAAGAGGGTCAATGAGCCAAGTAGTAGGTGCCGCACCAATTCTTGCTTCTTTGTTGAATACGCTTTTACTCTGGTTTTTAAAAATAGGGACCAATTTTGTCTCAAAAGCACTTCTTTCAAAACTAGTCTCTGAAATGATAGAAAAGCTCTAGAGTCCCTTTAAGTGAAGAGAGTGCTAATGAGCTGATGACCATGTCTGATAAAATACACCGCCTGAGACGAATGATGATGACTGTAAAGAAACTGACGTTAATGAAAAAGAGGGAGCAACGAGTTGATTAAGGGGCGGGAAAGTAAGCAGCCTGAGGCCCAATCTGTCAACTAAGACAAACACCTAAGAGTGCGCAAGCTTGTGAGCATATACGCACACAGCCACTCACTGACTCTCCCTCCACACATTTACAAATGTACTATACTTGTGGGGGCCCCACACATTCGTCGGAGCTGTGATGCGACATTATACAAAAGTTATGTCCCAGGAAGGAGGTTATGCCACCTAAATAATGCAAAAGCAAAAGTTTTCACTCTAATGGTAAGATAGAGCGCAGGAGATTCAACTAATAAGGCAACTGGCAGACAGCTTCATAACATTAGTGGCTGTGGCATAATGAAACAGATGTACAGTGAATGTGAATAAGCCTAATTAATAAAAAAAAATTGACATCACTAACAACGAAGGGGTAGCATGTTTTTTCCTATTTAAGAAATAAGACGTAGCCTACCTGTTTGACAGATGCAATTATGCAGACTGGAAGCTAGTGATATTTGACAACAGTTCCTTGTCAATAGACACACAATGTAGGGTCATATTTTTATTAAGTTCTGCTTTCCAAAACTTTGGTCTGTCATGTACACACTTGCGTCACCCATCTGTCCCCTTACCTGTGAATCTTCCCTTTCATAAACAAAATTAATGATAGAAACAAACCCAAAAAAAAAGACAATTGTAAAGCATACAGGGATGTTTTTGCTTCGTCTATGACGTTCTGAGGCAAAGCTGAGGAATTTTATATTTTAAACAGACTGGTGCTGCAATTCTGCCATTTCTAGATATAACTTTGTTAAAAGCAGGCTGATTTTTAAGAAGCAGTTACCTGTTATTTCTTCTGGGTTAATTCCCAGGTGCCTTCCAGCAGTAGCTGCTAGTCAAGGGCAGGAAAGTTCAGGCTGACAGTAAAGCTGAGAAGTTCTGTTTTTTCCCCCGACAGAATATGGTTGTGCATAGCTGGTGAGCTACAGTAAATATTCACACACCACAAACTAGCGTCATTCCAGCCATTAAAATGTACAATTTACATTGCCCATGGGGCTTCCAGTAGCGGCACAATCCAGGCTTGAATCCAGGCTGTGGTGGTCAGCTTGCAAAAAGATGCCTTTAAAAAAATTTTTAGTGCAGGTCCTATGAACTGCATCGCGACAATGTTTTGGTCCATCTGTTATTAACTCCAAACTGCCAATGCTTGATAGTGAGGAAGCTCAATCAGTACACTCTCCGCTAGGGCCTGGACAACATCGGTATTGTGGTACTCGTATAATGGCAGGAAAACAACACCATTTAACTTCTTTAGGAAAACAGCCCTATTGTTTCAAACAAATAGAGTTTTGTAGCAATCCATTCATATTTCCATGATACAGAAAGCAACGTTTTAAAGACAGCATGTGTTTAAAGAACCCCAAGAGAACCCCTCACAACGGCGTTCGACTAGCTCTTACATTTCCTGCTAGGATTGTTGCCAGCAACTTAACAAAATAATAAACTAAAGAAAAATCGAAATGTTAAGCTCCTTACTTAACATAGGCTTGATCCTATGTTCTGAGTGTTCTGACACGTGGAAAGGATTTCTACAAAATTATGAGATGATTTAGCTTTTAATCTCCACGATAATTAGTGGATAAATTAAGAAAACATGATCACTGTTTATTCACCGTTGTTTGCTTAAGGCAAAGCTGAATTGCAAACCTTGCTTCAGCTTGCATTAGCATGCCGCAAGCATGCATGGATGGTGCAGACAATGGATGCAAACACTAACATACAGCAAGGAAGTACCTATAAAGCTCACTAGCAAAGCTTTATTCTGTACTGTATTATTTTAGCATTGTTTTTGTCGAAAATCGGTTTCTTTAAAAAGCTAAGTATATCGTAGCCTATGTAAAAGTGCATTATAATGACACGAGGGATAGGGGAACTACGCACAATTCATCTTCTGATCATGATAGTACCTACAATGGTGTTTTCCACTATTCGTCCGTGCAGCTCACCAAAATAAAAGAGGATAAGAAAACAACATGACGAGGTACGGCCTATTCCTAATCCAAAGCCTGTTTTTCCTTTGAGCGAACTCAGTAAAAAGAGAGACACATTCTCAATGTCTAAATGTTTATTTCACATGCAATGCATGTAATCTAGTAGCAATGTACAGGTTGCTTAAAACATTCTGTGTGCAGAGTATAGTGAAACATTTTTTGAAAGTGTGAGGGAGGAGGGACATGTTCTAAAGGAAGCACTAGACCAGAGCCAGACTCAGACATGACGGACTGTCCAAGGATATGTAGTGTTTCTCTCCTGCAGTGAGATGATTCCAGCATTGACCATGACAGACAGCTGACTGGGGTCACTGATCTGTAGTCAGAGGAAAATGAACTACTGAATGATAAAACCATTGAGTAAAAGATAATATTTAAAATGAGTGTGTACTTAATGAAAAACAATGTACAAACATACACATAGACCACATGCATGCATTAAATAGGGCAGCTTAGAGGCAGGCCAACAGAAGAGTTGAAGTGGACAAAGCTGTGTCCGGGACTCTGACACTCCAGTCAAGTTGCTATCCTGCACTTTTATTAGATTGTAAATATGAGAGGAGCATCCATGAGAGTGGCAATCCATGTGAGGGGATTCACAGGTTTTAGCATATGCAAATCATTCTCACCTCCAGGGAGAAAGTATTAAAGAACTACGGTTCACTGCTAGAATTGATCAAAGTCCATAAACTCTTTCATCAACTAGCTTTGCTTTCCACCTCAAAGCAGATGGTGTGTAGGGGGGGAAACGTATAAAAAATGCATTATAGCCAAGCAGGTGGGCAAAGCACTGCAACGTAATCATAGACAAATTTGCCTTCAATTACCCAGTCCCAGTTTATCTTGTTTGTTGCTGTTGCCTACAGAGTATACTTAATCTCTTTAATCTTTTTGTATTCACATTGTTGTGTTTATTTTTCATTTGCTGTAAAGGAGTTAGTTTTATCATATTGTTATATACCCCATCAGAGCAAACAACAGTAATTTCACTGACCATATTTAGCCATTCCAATTTGCTGAGTGTTTCCATTCCTGCAGCAACTTTTTATGGGCAAAGCTAAACTTTTTTGCTGTTTTGAAATTGAACCTGTGCACCTGCGCTGATGTTGTTTGTTCTTGCATCCTGCTCATCGCAATATTTTTATATGTACTGTATAAAAAACATTAAAACAGACTAGGTGCAAATACATTCAAGGGGGAAAATACTATTTGCATAGCTCAAGAATCCAATTTACTGATTCTAAATGTAGAAGGCCCTCAGTGTCCTATACACGATTTAGATTTCAAACCTTTAACGTTACTAAACTGCCTTAAGGTATACAAATATTTTGTGGCAATAACATGGGTAGGTTGAAAGTAACAAAACATTTGCATTGTGTAATTTTACATTAAATACAAAAAGACACATAAATCATCCATCAGCATGCTTTCTCTCGTAGTGTGGTTAAGTGCTAACCTTTCGTGAGGTAAAATCAAGCATTTTTCAGACAACGACTGCACTTTGCACATATTCAGTGGCCTTTACCAAGTACACTAATATGTCCTACTGGGCAGCTGAACGCAAGGACTACCCAGATATAATCTGCAACAGTGCACCGTTTGTACACATCTGAGAAAAGTTCAACGCGATACAAGTTGCATCAAATGGGTAAAACCCTTCACCTCAGGGCTTCTATTTTGAGATATTAGAAATAATGGCATAATACTGTATGCCTTTGTGCCTTTGAGCTGCATTCTCTATTACAGCAGGTTATGGCAAATAACTTAAAATGGCACAGAACAAACTAACAATAATGAACTCCAAAACTCTATAGTATAATTACGGAAGTACTGTAATTGACTGTAACAGACACTTAACTGCCTACCGTTATTAGATGTCAGGCTGACAGATGTGTACACTTTACAATTGGCATTCATTTCATTTGCCATTTGACTGGCATTAACAAAAGCAGATTGGGGAACACTGGCAGAGAGCATATTGAATGAGAGGTTAATAGTTTTGAAGACAAATCATTAAATTGAATGCCAAACAACGTTGCACATGCACACCAGCTTCCAGGTGATGACGTACGAAATATGCTGTCAGTGATTTCTGCTAAAACACTAGGTCACATCTTGTTCATTCTAATGCCGAAAAAAAAACATTGTGGGAGTAGTGACATTCTGCAAGGTTTGCTCCCACTGTAACCTGTACTTGTCTTCTCCCTGTCCTGACCCTGTCCTGACCCTTCCCTGTCTTCTCCCTGTCCTAACCCTTCCCTGTCTTCTCCCTGTTCTGACCCCTCCCTGTCCTGACCCCTACCTGTCCATGACCGCTCCCTGTCTTCTCTCTGTCATTTAGCAGATGCGCTTATCCAGAGCGACTTACAATAGCTGCATTCTTCTTAAGGTGTCTTGGAACAACATCTGACAATCATAATAAGTACATTTTCCTTCCCAGTCCTGAACCTTTCCTGTCCTAACCCATCCCTTTCTTCTACCTGTACTGACTCATCTGTGTTTTGTCCCTGTCTTGACCCCTCCCTGTCTTTTTTGTCTTGCTAACTGGTTGTTCATCCACCGTTTAGTGTGACGTAAATGGATCCATTGTCGATGTGTTTTATTTTCTTAAGTTGTGTTTTTTGAAATATCAGTTGCAGTTATCAGATGCAGCAAAAGAGAAAGGGCAAGCAGGGACTATAATGTCAGGAAACTAGTCATTCTGATGAAAGTCTGAATTCAATGTATTTACTTGAACCTAAATACCCTTATTAATTACGAGAAAATTATTAATACCATCTTTAAAAGATTATGCTCTTACTACTTATGCATTACTTCACTGAGCAGGGAAGAGACAGGGTCTTGAAAGTGAGAGAAAGAATGGTAAAGAGGAGAAAGGCAGCAGGGAACATTAAAGGGGAGAGAGTTGACCAGAGTGTAAGAGAAGAGAGAGCATAGAGGAAAGGAAAAACGTATGGAGATAATGGAAGAGGAATAGAGGAGAGAGGAAGAAAGTATAGAAAAGACAGAGAAGAGGTAATTGCAAGAGAGAATAGATGGAGTGAGGGAATAGGAAGAAAGGGCAGAGGAAGAAAGGAAAGAAGAGATGGGGCGAGAGTACCAGGGTACCTAGCTACCAGCATGTGCCTCTCCCTCAACTGCCCCCCCATTAATTAGCTGAACTATAGGAAATATTTTACCAAAAGCCTAAAAGAATTAAGTGCCCCCTGCTCCAAAACATTCCCCCCACAGCAAGAAAATGTTCCATATAAAACTCTGAAGAATACCATATTCCAGATGATTGGAGGAAAACAATACGTAGAGCAGAAATAAACTTTACTGACAAATAAATAATCACTTCTATTTTGGAATAGGCCATGGAGACATGTAAACACAGATGCGGGGTAAAGAGCATAACAGCATGGCAGATCTGTGAATTTAAATGGAAAATGAGTAACACTCCACTTTTTGTACAAAATGGGGTAGTGAAATGAACTGATCTTTGTAGGTATACAGCTCCAGAAAAATGAAGAGACCACTGCACTTTTTTCTTTCCGTTCCAAAAAAGTCGAAAAGGAAGGTTTTGAGTGAGGAACAGAAGGGTTAAAATTAAGAGACCACTGCAAATTGAACGTTTCTGTTCCTCACTCAAAACTTTCCTTTTCAACTTTTTTGGAAAGGAAAGAAAAAGTGGTCACTTAATTTTTTCAGGAGCTGTATGTCTTTTTTTAGGCGATAAACATCCATTCCATTCCTGCCTCACCTCTGAACCAATCCAAGGCAAAATAATTAAACACTACTGACAGATAA
The DNA here is from genome assembly GCA_016801175.1 of Esox masquinongy. NCBI lineage: Eukaryota > Metazoa > Chordata > Actinopteri > Esociformes > Esocidae > Esox > Esox masquinongy. The sequence goes on along the minus strand of JACXGI010003518.1, from coordinate 11,237 downwards.
AAGTAACCGAATTTTACAAATGACACCGAATTTTTTTATTTTGCATTCATTTATTCATCAAAAATTGTAAAGAAATGCAATTTAATAGTGTGGAAAAAATAAATACACCAACTGCTTCAACTGCTGCTGTGTCCCCTTTGTCTGAACTCATGTAGCCTTTTCTTGTAACTGTCAATCAGTCTTTTACATGAACTGGGAGAATTTTTTGCCCACTGTTTTTTACATTACTGATTCAACGACTTCACCTTTGACTCATGTCCAGAGCACATTGTTCCAGTAGTTTTAGTCTTTACCCAGGTGTTGTCTGGCACACCTCAGTCATGTCTTCGTATTGCTTTTTGAAAGCAGAGGCTTCTCCCTTCGTGACCTCCGATGTAGGCCGAGTTTGTGCAGTCTCTTTCTGACAGTTGACTTATGCACTTAGACAATGGTGGTAGCAAGCGAGACCTGTTGCCGTTGATGTAACCTTGGGGTTCAGAGCATCTTTCAGTCAGGTCTTGAGCTGAATTTGGTGGGATGACCTGTCCTATGCAGGCTGCCAGTGGTCTGGGATTCTCTCCATTTGGAGATGATCTGTCGGACAGTGGAATGACATCCTTCAAATTGCTTGGAAATGACTTTGTAACCCCAGTGGGTACCAATAAACTTACTTCTGAGGGCCTTGGATATGTCTTTTGATCTCGGCATGATGTGATACCCATATTATTGGGGCCAAACCAGACCAAGTTTCTAATCTGTATGGCTAGACACTCCAAAGTTGCTCGATAAATATTTTCTAATAATTTACACCTGTTGGTGAACCTGATTCGAATTTTAACCAATTTATGTCATGGTAAAATTAGAGGTGCACAAACTTTTTTCTCAAAATATTTCTGTTTATTTAAATTTTATAAATGGTTTCAAAATTAATTTATTTTGGTGTATTTATCGAGTTACTCTAACAAATCACATTATCGTTAAATGTGACTTCTATTTAGCTTATCTACCCTTGTTTCCAAATCTGTATTTACATTTTTCACTAGAGGGATGCAGGGTTGGAGAGCACTGCCTGCAGATTACCTTACCGCACCATAGGCACGCACAATGGTCTGCGAGCTTCAAATGGAAGCCAGTGAAGCATGTGACTTCTGCTGTCAAATGATTTACTTAAAGCAACCTAAAACATGAACAGTTCTACAGCGTTAATATACATTGTAAGCTATTGCTAAAGAATATTGTCAGTGTTGGTTTTAAATCGGTACATCTATGAAATATTATGCTCTTATGAGGCATTATAGTATCATCTATAAAACAGAACAGTTTTATAAGTGCATAGGAATTATTATAGGATCTTATAGTCAATGTTACAAAGCTTTTACAATGTCCTTATGAAGCATTATACCAAGTCATTAAAGAAATGTGTAACCAAGGTGCAATCTAAAAAGAAATGATTGAAACTGCGAGGGAACCGTTCGTTATAAGTCCATCCAAGAATCATTTCAAAGGGACGCTTAAAAAAAAGGACATTTTGGGGTAGATTTCTGAGCAGGTGTGTTGATCGTGATTCTTTGAATATCAAGTATAAAAAGTTATTTTTCCTGTTACATTTGTCCTTGAAGACCTTCTATAGTTCCCCCACACAGTTTCAAAGTGAAATATACTCCAAGAACATTTTAACTGAAATTTTGTAAAGAAAACTTGACAAAAAGGATTAATGAAGAGTAGAGATTAAAAAAGGTTTTCAAAAAATCTGAACAACCAACACAATTATGGCTGTTACAACCCGTTTCCAAAAAAGTTGGGACGCTGCATAAAATGCAACTAAAACCAGAATGCAATGATGTGCAAATCATTTGTCTTTGTATTTAATTGAAAATAGTATAAAGACAACATATCAAATTTTGAAACTGAGAAATGTTATTGTTTTTGGAAAAATGCATGCCCTTTTTGAATTTGATGCCAGCAACACCTTTCAAAAAAGTTGGTCGGATATGTTCACCACTTTGTTGCATCACTTTTAACAATACTCTGTAAGCATTTGGGAATTGAAGAGACCAGTTGCTGTAGTTATGAAAATTAAATGTATTCCCATTCTTGCTTGATATAGGATTTCAGCTGCTCAACAGTTCAGGGTCTCCTTTGTCGTATTTTTCGTTTCATAATGCACCAAATGTTTACAATGGGTAACAGGTCTGGACTGCATGCAGGCCAGTTTAGCACCAGGACTCTTTCGCTATGGAGCCATGCTGTTGTAATACGTGCAGAATGTGGTTTGGCATTGTCTTGCTGAAATAAGCAAGGCCTTCTCCCTGAAAAAGACGTTGTCTGGATGGAAGCATGTGTTGCTCCATAACCTGCATATGTTGTTCAGCATTAATGGTGCCTTCACAGATGTGCAAGTCACACATGCCATGTGCACTAATGCACCCCCATACCATCATGGATGCTGGCTTTTGAACTGTGCTGATAAGCAGGATGGTCCCTCTCTTCATTAGTCCAGAGGACACAGCGTCCATTATTCACAAAAATAATTTCAAACTTTGTTTCATCAGACCACAGGACAGTTTTCCACTTCGCCTCAGTCCATCTTAAATGAGCTCGGGCCCAGAGAAGACAGCAGTGGTTCTGGATCTTGTTTATATATGGTTTCTTCTTTGCAAGGTAGAGTTTTAACGTGCATCTCTGGATGCAGCGACATACTGTGTTCACAGACAATGGGTTTCAGAAGTGTTCCTGAGCCCATGCAGTGATTTCCACTACAGAATCATGTCTGTTTTCAAGGCAGTGCTGTCTGAGGGCCCGAAGATCAGGCCAGCCAATATTGGTTTTCAGCCTTGTCCTTTGCATATAAAAATTTCTCCGGATTCTCTTAATCTATTAATTATATAATGTACCGTAGATGATGAGATCCCCAAACTCTGCAAATTTACGTTGAGAAACGTTATTCTTAAATTGTTGCACTATTTGCCCAAGCAGTCTTTCACAGAGTGGTGAACCCCTCCCCTTCCTCACTTCTGACAGACCCATCCTCTCTGGAATGATATTTTAATTCCCAATCATGTGACTGACCTGTTGCCAGTTGACCTAATTAGTTGAGTGATGTTCCACCAGTTTTAGTTTTTTAGCATTACACAACTTTTCCAGTCTTTTGTTGCCTCTGCCCCAGCTCTTCTGAAACAAGTTGCTGGCATCAAATTCAAAGTAGGCATATATTTTTCAAGACACAAAAAATGTCTCAGTTTCAACATTTGCTATATTGTCTTTTTACTATTTTCTATTGAATATAGGGTTTAAATGATTTGCACATCATTGCATTCTGTTTTTATTTACATTTTACACAGCATCACAACCTTTTTGGAAACTTGGTTGTATATCATTGACACCAAAGTGAAATGAACTGCCTCATACTAATTGCAGTGCTACTGTACATCAATGTGTTAACCTCAGAAACAATTGTGTACCTGAGTGTTTCCCTCCTCAGAGCTCTAGTATCAATGATCCAGTAACGAACAATCTGTCACTGTCATTGTAATTAATCTGCTGGTATTTAGTGGATAATGAGATGCTGTTGTGTCATTTGTGTGTGGCTAGCTCAGGTTTTCAGTCCTTTTCTCTTTTCCCTGTGTCTGAAATGAATTGAAGGATCACAAGCAGAAAACAGAAGAACCTTTAAGCCAAGCCTGGCTGGATGGATTTCATAACCTTTCTACAATATTTCCCTGATTTTCAATATTTTGTTTCTCTTTCTCGTTTTGCTATTTTTAAACGGCCGAGTGTATTGGAAATCTGAGAGCTGCAGTGGCATCATGCAAAAGACAGAGGAACATGTCAGACATGGACTCCGCTTAAATGACAAAAATCTTTATATTTCTGCATCTGCTGAGCGATACTGTGATCATGAACCGTTCCATATTTACCAGATTACTGGGAACATTTCACTAAACTAATCTGACAGCAATGGCCCTGTCTGCTGCACACAGAGACATTTTTTCAATCGTAAGTGAAAATTAAATGCTGGACAAGATGGGGACTCTCGTCCCTAGATAGAAATTGCACTGCCACATTTAATATCTCACACTGCACTATTGCCTTTCACATTTAGATAATTCACCGTCCATCACTCTTATGGCTCCACACCAGTAGAAATCCACTTTTTCAACTTAAAAGACAACGGCCAGAGCTTGTCATTGATTTTGTACACAAATTTACGCCAATATGTTATCATTGCAGTCAAAGATTGATCTATTTGGCCTTGAAGTGGTAAATCTGATTGTTCCACTTGTTTCTATGAAAAATGCTGTGTATTTTCCTATTCTGAAGTCCAGATACATTGTCTACATTTTGTTTTTGTTTCAGGTTTTATTTTGAATGTTACAGAGTACCATCTTGGCAATATGAATCAGAAACACCAGCTTTTCTTCATCTTCAGTCTTGACTGACAGCCAACTTTGACAGCAATATATATGCCATAAGCTACACTTGGTTTTATTGCCATAGAGCAAATTGAAATAGGGGTGCAAATGTATGTTTTTGCACTTCCTTTCTCTCCCTAACCAAATTTCCAATAATCAATGTGATGATCTGTAAAATATGAGCTAGTCTACGTTAAACCGCAAAATATGGCCGTTTTGTGAAACTGCATGATACGATTGCATTAGGACATTAGAGCATTAGATAGATTTTTGACCAGTAACGTAACTGTGTTCTTTAATTGTTTTGCTAATTTTTACATTGGAATGCCAAACAAACAAAAAATGGCCAAAACAGGCCATTCATATTACCAGATGTCTACTTGTCTATATATTGTCTCTTCACAGCTGTAATTTGAAGGACATAATGCACCGATATAGCTAGTTCACTGAGACATCTCCCACCATGTAATTCTGAGTGTTGTTGTTGTTATAGATACCCTTCACATTAGCACCCAAACTTCCCCACCCCTATGTTGTGAATATGTATTAGTTTGTTGGAATCTAAACAAGAATGTATGGTCTAGAACAGAATTAAATTAAAAACAGTGTGTGTGCTGCCCGACGACCACAGCCTATCATGTGCAAAGAATAAGGCAGCTAACTTGGAAAGCATCATGGGATTGCTACAGTAATATGTATCAATATTTTTTTAAATCAATGGCTTCACTTCGAATTTAAGTGCCTAAGACTTTTGCACAGCATGTATGCTGGTTGTTAGCATGCATATGTAGACTTGCAATGGAAGCTGTGGATAATACATTTTGTGTAAATGAACATTCCTGGCAGGTTGCCGCTGTATCCAATCAAGTCCTGAGGCTGAAATCGAATCTGATCAGCCTGAAATCGAGCGCTACATTTTAGTATGTCATCATTAGCAACCATATCATGCAGATTGGGTCTAGAAAGGTTGCGAGCCTTACATCACAAACCAAACATCAGAACGACCATACAGTATGTCTACAACAATGCCTCAAAAGGGTATGTCACATCAGTCAAGCACAGAATTTCATTTTCTAGTAATCCAGGACTCAGAGACGGTAATGTATGTTGCTAAGTAATACAATGTATTCCAATCAAGTAAAAACGTTACAATACATTATACATCGCTGGAATGTACATATCTAATATTCCCCTTGATCTTCTGAAAGTCTACAAAGTATACTGTAAGTACCTAAAACACTGTAGCACAGAACATGATGCTAGGAGCATCAGTTATAATAGACACCCAGAACTAAGTAATACTTCCCAATTTAATCCAAACAGACGGATTGATTCCAAATTCCCCATTCATACATTTACATATATTCAATTAGCACCGTACAAAGCTGTACATTTGGTCTCGCTTAATTCTTCATCCAGCAAACATTTACCTGTAACAAACAATACATAACATGTACAGCATTGAAACATATTGGAGAGTTTATCCCTTTATGGGACTCAGATTAAAAGACCAAACCACAGTGTAGTTAATCCAACAAATGCCATTTTTACTACTTTGTGGGTTTTTCCGTCTTCACACATGGTTTGTCTGAGTGGGTGGGGTTACTTTGACCCCCCCCCCGCCATGTATGTCCACTCCTCTGAGGAAGCGAATAAGGTCATGTGAGATGTGAGAGGGGTGTGAGATTAGAAAGTCCCACTGAGTTGATACGCCAGACAACATGGCAACTTCACAGACTTTCCAAAACGCATCTTTCCTCATACTACACCCGTTAGCCAACTCACAACACTAGCCAAGTCAGCTGTGTGGTTTCTTAGACCTGATTTTATCTGTGGTCATGGGGGTGACACGCAGGCTGGGAGCCATTAAACAACTGTTTAGGGCCTAAATGCCCCACAAGCATGTTGGTGAGGCTGTTTACTCCCCTTTATTTTCAACCTTATTTGCAGTCAAGGGCTTCCATTATCAGCCGTTTGTTTTTAAGCCCATTCTAGTTGATAGATTCCCCTCAGCTTATCAATGGAGAGGCGAGCCAACTGGCAAATCACGAGTCTCTCGAGACAACAAGCAGCATTAAACAAGGTTAGCGGGGAGACTGAAATGGAAAATAATTTGAGAAAAATCAGTTGGCTAACACTCTATAATGAGTGAAGCAGTACTTGGTGGTAAGTTCATGAGAGCTATCTATCAGTGGATAGGTCTCATTTCAAAGATGGATGGTTAGTGGTGAGTGCTGTGGGTGGCACAGTCAAGCATCATTTGGCTGACCGTGCTTCCTAGGTACACTGTTAATGGCAGTTTAAGTGCTGTGTGAATCAGTGCAAGGCCCTCAATAAGGCTGCACCACAAAAACACATTTGCAAAGCGCTGTTTGTCAACCAACACTAACGGTGGGAAGTCTTCATCTGCAACATTCAAATCAAAATGTGTCACAGTGACGCATTACGTGGGAGACGACGCTCAGACCAGATCAAACCCGCGCGCACAGATTCCACCAGATTTGATTGATTCTGCAATGGACATAGACGTGGGTTGTGGTTTCACAAAGCGCCCTGTTTGTAACAGACTCCATGCGTCACCTCATATTTTTCATGCCAGCTTGCCTCTGCCCATGTACATTAATGTGACTGTTGATTTGGCCGGCCAGGGTAAGGAGCACATGAGAGGCACTGACTACTCACTAGGACATCAAAGGCCCTGTTCCCATGCCGACATCAGGATAGGAACAAGGCCTAGGTAAAAATACCTCATAGTCTAACACTGTGAGATCCACTCTGTGACACAGGATGTCCATCCCACTTGAAACAGCTTAATTTATACAAGCTGTTACTGTGTAATTTCGACTCAATTGTGTGGACACGTCATCAAGAAAATCGAGTTCTTGAATGTGGTAAAGGAATCTGTATAGCCAAGCCATTCTGCTTTTTATCACACTACTCAACCTTTCAACATTTCATGAACAGGTCTCCAGTCAAACCCGATACTATTAGAGACCTGCCAGGGCGGTACACAGCAACAAGACTCAAGGTTCATCTGGAACCTGTAATTTCATTAACAGGTCCAACACCTAGCACAATGTCTCCAGAGACCCGTTAAAAAAGCTGTGCATGGGAACAAGGTCAAGGTTCAAGGGAACCCTGTTCCCGGCAATGGTCATGGTCTGTTTTCCAAAGCCCGCAAGATTGTATTTTGCTTTGTGTTTATACTACATGAGACTGTGATATACAGGCCGGCTGACAGAAAGCTAGGGAGACATTCATTCAGCTTTTGTGCTGGGGGTGTCTCCCTGTTGCAACTTTGAGGTTGAACTGAATGTCAGACTTGCTGCACATGTAATTGACATTTCTGCCATCTGTAATCTTTGTTATGCTCTAATTTTGTTATGCTCTAAGTATGTTTAATGTTTTTTGTGACGCCAGGAAGAGTAGCTGCTGCTTTTGGCAGTAGTTAATGGAGACCCTAATAAAATCAGAAACCCTAACATTTTCGGATCTCCGGCCAACCAACATAACTGATCTTGCAGGTACCCAACCCGCCAGTAGGAGTCACCAGAGGACAAGCAAATCAGTCCAACATCCCCAACTTTCACCCTGGCCAATGTGCACCGCCCACCATGAGTGCTGGGATCTGTCAGTGTGCCGTTCTCACCGTAGAGGTAATACAGGGTGGTGTACTCCTTTTAGAAACTGACCCTCTAAACTAGTGTTTCTCAACCCTGCTCCTGGGCGCCCCCCTGTCCGGCATGTTTTAGATCTCTCCATGCTCTCTCACACATGATTCAAATGATCAGTTCATTATCAAGTCCTTCATGAGCTACATCAGGTATGTTAGGGCAGGGAGAGATCTAAAACATGCAGGGCAGGGGGCGTCCAGGAGCAGGGTTGAAGTAACACTGCTCCAAACCTCAGCACGGCTAAGACATGGATCGATTTTACCAAAAGAAAATATGGAGCACAAAATTGGAGTTTGGACAGTGGTGGGCCACTCCCTAAGGTCATAAATGTGTCCTTGTGTGCTCCTGTGTTTAACACAGGAGTCATGCAGGGCCTGCTCCGACAATGATGAGCTCTTCTTCATGTTTCGGTCCGTCTGATCTCTCTTCAAACACTAGAAGGTCCCTTATGGAGGTACCGAAGACCTAGCCACGATCTGTAACAGCCAGGCAGGACACATCAGGCTGTATCCACCGATCAACCTGTGCAGCTAGTTTCCCCATTTCATAGACAGTTAATAAGGGAGAGGACAGGCCTGCTTGTTCAACTCCTGGGAGTGAAACCTCAGTGTCTTGCCTCCCAACAGGAAAAGGAGGAGGGCAGGAGAGGAGTGACGCGTCTCGTTTAAGATTTTGTTTAATGATGGGGCTGAATTACACTTAATCGATCCATGTGAACGTCCCCGTCTGTCTAGGTCTCACTGACATTGTAATTACACGGTAGCGATAATTAGGGCAGTAAAGTTAGCTAACGGACGATGATAATATGCCACTGTTCATGCAACGCACATCTCCTTTTCTTACAGTTTCATCTCATTTCCTGACTTTGCCACGTCAAATGGACAACATCATATTGCACGCCGCTGCTGTCTATCCTCTCTGAATCAGTTGTCTTGAAATAGATTATATATCACTGTCTCAAAGTCAGCGGCTCTAACCCTCTCAATGATTACTAACAGCATTGTATTTTCTATCTACATGATATGGATAAATACAGATGAAGCAGCATGAAATGAAAACTCTTTACGGATCCAATGAAATCTCCAGCTCAGTGTTTACAAGACTGTAAAGAGTATGCAATACATGTTAAATATTTTCCAATTGGCCTTTGCGGTATGTAACCAGAAGTGTCAAAATACTAGGACATTCTAATTTCCTTTACTGTACATCATAAACTACAGGTCAATTTATAATGAATACAAGATTTACTATGTTCTTGACCCAGCAAAACATCCAGAGCACAAGACAAGATTTGATTGAATCATTTAAGCCTATAATTAGTATGCACCATATCAAACAGGAAATAATGACAGCCTGACAAGAATATTGTGCAAACATTGGCTATTGGGAGACTGTTGTCTTTAGAAACTCTATATAGTTAAATAATTACAATCATCACACAAAGCTCTGAGTGTTTCACGCTCAATGCAATGTGTAAACAGCATCTTGCTTCTGCAATATCCCGCTTCAAACCAACAGATACCGTTCATAAACATTTTAGAATGTTCTTTCAAAACACTGCTAGGTGTTTTATTCCAGCTGGAGTGAGGTAGAGTTAGGTGAATGTATGATCTGCATGGATGAGGCTATATGTGAGTAGGGCTAAGACACTGACAAATAAATTTGTGTGCGTGGGGTAAAGAAAATAATAGTCGTTAATGGTATGTTTTCATGTCATTGTCACCAGTCAACTTCTCAATTACACTTACCTAAGTTACTTGAATGTTAGCAAGGGCTTTGGTAACTATTCCATCATGTGATTGATAATGTAGATTTTTCAGTGGAATGCAGTTGGGTTATAACTACATAACCAAAATGTTGTATTAGACATAACTAACAACATTGCAAAAGGTATTTCATTTAAGAGAATAAACACAATTAAAAAAAAAACATTTTTGAGGGACTTATCAATAATAAATGTAAAAAGAGCATGTATGAATAGCATAACGTATCAGTTAGGCACAGACACACAATCACATGGTAAACAACTTCAGGATTTTAGGAGGCAAAATGACACGAATGGAAAACATTAAGTATCAGTGAGTATCAGAGAGACAAACACAGATCTAGATTACGGTGAGAAAAGTTGACTCGTCCATGACAGACACTATTTGCAGAACTCATTAGAAGGGAGAGTAACCACAACTCAATGCATTTCTACACACACAGTTCCTTCCTCATGATCGTTCTTGGTGTTTATTTTCCATAACCTTTTTAATACATTTCAGTCAGTTTGTGATGCAAAAATGTAACAACATAACTTCACTTCATGTATTTATGCCTTAAACATGGTTGCAGTTTCTGTGAAAGAAAGGCCATTAAATGAAAAAGAAAACAGGTTATTTGTGTTGGGCTGTTATATCCACACCAGAGCATTCCTTATTGAATGTCTAAAAATAAATAAAAAGAAGAGTAGAAATTATAATGAGCCAACATTTTTTTTAAATGAATCCCTTTTTCTAGCTAAAATAAATGTTTGGTCTCCAAAAATAATCTAATGAATTTCAAATTTACAGTGTGACCTAAAGCGACTTAAAATCATCCCTGCAAAATGCCCACAGTACAGGACCAAACTCAATGGCTCCGTGGTGAATGTGATCACCCTGAGATTGAAGTTTGATGCCCAGTTGCGAATGGGAACTGATGCCTCTCTGCCTGGTACTCAGCATTAAGTCAAAAGATGTGGGGACAGGCCTTGTCACAGAACAGTCCATCCAGGTGGTGTGTTTGTATAGTGGATATAAAAAGTCTACACACCCCTGTTAAAATGCCAGGTTCTTGTGATGTAAAAGAATGAGACAAAGATAAATCATGTCAGAACTTTTACCACCTTTAATGTGACCTATAACGTGAACAATTCAATTGAAAAACAAACTGAAATCTTTGAGGGGGAAAAATAAAAAAAATAAAAACTCACAATAACCTGGTTGCATTAGTGTGCACACCCTTAAACTAATACTTTGTTGAAGCACCTTTTGATTTTATTACAGCACTCAGTCTTTTTGGGTAGGAGTCTATTAGCATGGCACATCTTGACGTGGCAATATTTGCCCACTCTTCTTTGCAAAAGCGCTCCAAATCTGTCAGATTGCGAGGACATCTGTGCACAGCCCTCTTCAGATCACCCCACAGA
>JACXGI010003517.1:39448-61939 GCA_016801175.1 Esox masquinongy | reverse complement strand
GTATCCAGGGGGCGCGAGAGAGCATCAGGGGAGGCGCTGAATAATTGGAATTCAGTAGCCTATATATAGATCAGCCTACTGAATTCCAATTACTTCCACGCCTCCCCTGATGCTCTCTCGCGCCCCCTGGATACGCGCGCCACACACTTGATATCGAAACATGAATGACATTTAGCTGGCACAGCAGTTATTGTCAAATAACTAAAACAGTAGATTTCTCTAGCTACCTATCGGGGTTGTTTTCTTTATCGACAGTCTTTGACTAATTATTGACTAACATTAGCCAACTTCTCCCGCAACATCGCTACGGCTCTTCGTCACCCGGCGCAACACAGGAAAAGACGAACCTGTGCGGGAATGTTTTTGCTAAAGCAAGGAAATCTTTTATGAAACCAAAATCACTATCTGCCTGCCTGGCTTCATTCACTTCACAACACAAAGTCATCACGATGGCAATGATGCAAGCAGGCGGTGATCTTGAATTCTAAAACATCTTCGCTTTATAATTTGTTTTTACCAGTTCACTACCTTTATTCCGCGTGTAAAAAAGAATAGAAAAATACCGAGGACATGACCTTGGCGTCCTCAATGGTAGCCTACACGGTCCTGACTACAATATATTGGGCTATAGACTGTAACGGTGGTACGGTGCGGACCAAACCTTGTCTGATGAATGAAGATCATCTTGAAGTAGTTGGAGAAGGCCGCCAGGACTGCCCGGTGGGCCTTAAAGTACACGTTGCCTATGGCAACGGTGCAGTCGCACAGGAATCCAAACTCCCTCTGGACGTTTAGTTGCTGCAGGAGGAACAGGCTATGGTTGGACACGTCCATGACAACCCCGACACGACCACCTGTCACACACACACGCAAACACTTTCATTAATGTTATAAACATTGTCGGAATATATTGAGCAGACCAGGGTTAAAATAATTTTCACTACATTTTAATGCTTTACCCAGCTAACAATTTTCCGTTGTCACAATGTTGTTACGACGTTATCTGGCGACCGAAATTAGGTAGCAACAACGTTGTCAGCTACGTTTTCACAACCGGGAAAGTGAGTTTCCTGTTCTCGCTACAACGTAACTAATTGACGTTGTCAAATGGTCGCTGGCATGTCGTAGCAACGTGGTATTTCTAAGGCTGGCGGTTGGTAATCGCTAATCCCAGTCATCCTATCCAGTTGACCATTGCCCTTTTCCTCTCACATTTTCTATATTTATACATACAGCTAGAATATGTACAGCTAAGTTCATTTCTGTCTAGGCAACTTCTTGACTGTTTTCTCCAACCTTGTATTTACCTGCTCCAACTGTTCCATGAAATCTTAAATGTGCACAACACATTTCAGCAGGGTTCTACACCGACGTTTAGTTTTACAGTGAGGTATTATGTATAAATATTATACATTTATTTTATTAACCCCTTCCCAGATATAATAACGGCAATGCTGTTAGATCATCAGTCCAGACATTTTCTCCTAGCAAATTACATGACATATCCTGTAATATACAAGAGCCCCATAGGTAGCAAAAAAGTATATACATTTACAAACAAACCAGAACATTTATGTAATTTAAAAAATATTTTATTTATCACCCCCTCACACTCCCAAGTTGGTCAACAGCACAGAAATTATAATCAGAACAGTGTGGGTCTTCATAACCATCAGGAAGGATAAAGTAGCTCATCTAGTTAACTCCAATGAAACTGTAGATCTTCAATGGCAATAGCCATGATAAACAATATTTTTTTTTCGCTAGTAGAACTCTATCCTTCTCCAATCATTGACATTTTTGTTCCAGCTATCAACTGATCAAATTTAGAAATATTATCAAACTGGACATTTTACAAATAATTAAAATATAAGAACAAGCCAATATGAATGCTTTACTCTTCATTGGGTTCTTTTCTTTTCAAATGGTGAAGAATTGTGAAATCATGAAGATAAGAAAAAAATAAAAATAAATTGAAACAAACAATTAATATTATCCAACTGACAAAAGACGGACACTTTACTCTTTCTTGTTGTCAGAAATTAGTCTGAGTGGTCTTCAATTCTCTTTACCTTCCTCTGCCGTTGGACCCGTTGCTGCACCTGGACATGGACAATGAAAACCAGTTTAAAAACAGTATAAAACTATATAAAAAAAAGTGTGTCAACCATTTGATTCAATTCGTTCATAATTTATTTATATCACTTTTACAATTTTGTCAAATATTTTCTTGAATCATTACTTGTGGAACTCATAGTAAAATTCTTTACATTTGAGTACTTGTGAGGTGACTCGATGTTCATCTCTGTTTGAAAAAACTTACCAACCAAGCTAGTAAGTAGTTGAGTTAATGCACTGTACTGCAGCTTGCTAACGTTTGAGCTAACGTTAGTTGGTTTGCTAGACAGTACTGTAATTCGATGGGAACTACCAAAGTGATTTTAGCTATATGACAGATAGTTATCTATCTGCTTTGTAAAGAAGTTAAATACGCTTACCTGAGATTCCTTGTCCAGAAATGATGTCGGCTTAACGAACTAAACTGATGTTTAACGTAGTCGTACAGTACCGTTTGCTAGCTGCAGTAGCTAGTTAGCCAGGTATACCTTAAAAGAAAAGAAAGCTAACTACTGCAGGTAGCGCAAGTTAAGTATATTACAGTTCTATAATGTAGGCTACACGACTAAATTATAAAATAACTAAATTGGAAAATTGCTAGATTAGAAAACGAAAGTATGATTCACATCAATGATTGTAACATTTCTAAATAGCAATAACTACTAATGTAGGCTAACCACAGTAGAAGAGTACTGGTGAAAACTCACAGACATGTCTAAAACAGAACATAAATCAGAATTATCTTAAACTGGAGTAAAATAAACCTGCTATAGCCACCGGTTATACCTGCTGAGATACTGTAAACCTCTGACGACTATTTAGGGGTTCAAACTATAACGAACAAGAAATGGCGGGACGCTCGAGCTGTGGCACATCTGCGCGTGCACAGTTTACAATTTGTGTGCGCATTCCGTCTGTGTTGTGGGAGATTATATAGAACTATTTGAATTGGTCTGAATTGCGGTGATTGGGGAATTCTTGTGACTAAAGATCTTCAGGTGAACTTTGAAATATTTGGAATACGTGGTTTCCGATGTGATGGCAGTAATGACATTGTAAGCAAAGTACGTTGTAGCAACGAAAATAGGAGTTAATATTTCCTGGTTGTAGTTACGTAAGATCGTTACCAAACTGGTACGAAAGTTGTTACATTGACAGTACGTCCAGTAATTACGTTTCTGTTACATCCTGAGCAGGTAAGGAAGATGACCAATTATGTGGTCATTAATTTCCTTCAGATAACGTTGGAGTTACGTAGGATCGTTACCAAACCGGTACGTAAGTAGTTACCTTGTCAGTACTTCGTGTAATTACGCTCCTGCGACGTGCTGAGGAGGTAAGGAAGATTACCAATTATGTGGTCATGCAATTACCTTCGGATAACGTTGCCACAACGTTTTGAGAAGGTAATGTCATGACATTAGCAATCCATTACCAATCCATAACGTCAAGGTTGGTCGTGGGTACGTAACGTGTTAGCTGGGTAGTTCGGGGTTTGCACTGCTAGGCCCGTCGGCCAGGTACGCGCCATAAATTAGAAAATGTACAAATAATACTCACATACTGTACTAATGGAACCCTGATCAGATCTGACACAATGTGGTTCCATATGATCAAACTTCTGACCTCTAAAAACACCCCACGTGTTCATAAAATCTCACGCCTCTGACACACGCACTAAGGAATTTCTTGAGGTGATGCTGAAACAATGGCGTACTCTGCTGGTCAATGAAATGTAAAATAGAATCCCAAAAACGGACTTCTGGGCAGATGTTGGCGGGTGAGTAACTTTCTAACAATAAGTCTTGGCAAAAAGAGTTTCACAGTCTGGTGTGACATCATTGACACTAGAAACACTGTGGAAAAGGAAACAAATTACGTGTTTTTTTTTTTAAATGAACAGTTCCCTATAGACTTAGGCAACGTCAGATGTCAGATAGACTTAGATGTAACTGTACAAGAGCGAGGGCCGGTCATGCAGTGTTACATAGCTACAATTAATCAGGCATGTTAATATTGTGGAAACCCATTCAAATGTTTCGCATTCCTTCTGTCTACTTCAACGCAAATGGGACAATACATTTCAGACTCATACATAGCAACAAAGCATGTATTCTGCAACCGCGACAGATAGGTACTGTGACCAGTTTAAAGGGTAAGCTTTCAACGGATGGAATACACAAATGACTGAAATGGTATCCTAAAAGATGGGTAAATACCCCAGTCCTTATGCAGCCTAACCTACACCCAGTTTTAAGATACATTCGCCAGCTTGTTTCACGACAGCAACACATCGATTCACACACGTCTGCGTTGTATCAAGTGTTCCTGCTGACCGAATCAAGTGTTCCTTGAAACCAAAATCTAAAACCGTGCACAGCCTCAATAACCCACGGTGGCCCTATTGCATGCATTTTGACCTCTCCTCTTATTTGCAAAACAAAGCATAATCGATAATTGTAAGACTTTCTTACCACCTATTTGAGAAATATTGGTTTATATATCATTCGTAGCCTATTTGTTGCTGCACAGAAATTCTCGCACTGTCTCGCGCGTCTTGTTATGTGATTGTCAACTGAGCAACCGAGCTGGTTATTCGTCACGTGACTATACTGTAGTAGGCTATATTTGCCGTCCGGTTGAACATTTATTTTTATTTATTTTTTTACAAATTACCCATTCAGGCAGTGATCACACGTTTTTTATATGTGTATATATATAAAGGATAAGCGTGTATTAATTTACCACTAAAACATACTGTTGGTTGATAAACGTTGCAGGAGGAGAAACTAAATCGTAAAATGCACAAGGCTATATTTAATGTCTGACCCCCTTGAAGTTCAAATCTGGTATACAGCCTCAGTCGCAAACTTCATCAAAATGTAATGTTTCTTCTAATTTGCCTTGATGCTGAAAACAATGTAAAATTCTATAAATTCGGGTTCTGTGAAAAAAATCAGCATTATATCGTGTGTAGCCTATTTTACGAAATCTCTTTGCATCAAGACGAATCAATAGGTAATAAACTTAATCAAATGGGGGGAAGATACCCGTTTCTTTATTAAAGATGACTTGGTGCTTTAACCCAAATAGCCTATGCTCTTTTCACATTCAAACGTTTCTAGGTTCGCCCATTTTACCTGCAGATGAGAAATGTTTGCATGCCTACTGTACACCCAGTCTCGAGAGGGTTGGATTTGCGTGAGTGGGGTTGGATCTCGCTCAGTGCGGTGAACGAGCTCACAGAGCGGCTGTGCGGAAGTTCTTTCATCCGTGCTGCAGAAGGGGCTTCGCCCTCGCGATTATTCTCGTCACAACTTTATGCTTGGATAAAAGCGGTTCAGGTGGAACTTCTAGACAGTACACCCCAACTTGAGTTTTACTACATCCACATTTGGTCCCATTAATTGTCGGTGAGTATTTATTCAGCGTTTTCAGAGTAAACATTCCTGCGTTCGGAAAAACCCTGCTGTGCCTTTTTTTCTCATAGCGTGAATGCGGGAGTAGCGCGGGGGTGGCAGTGCGTGCTTGCGTGAGATTTCCGACAACACTACCATGGAGCTCTCTCCATTTTGGTTTCACTTCGTTTGGGGGCCCGTGATATTTTTCAACAAGTTAAATAAATTGACTCACTATGTCGCTCTGATAGGAATCAGTTGATACTTACTTTTAATGCGTTATTATTAACAGTTGCCATGCCCGCACGACCGAGGCTCAAAAATAGGCCAATGACAATGCGTGGGCGGGATGTATACCTCAATTTGAGCCGTCGACGAGTCCAGACTCCCGACAAAGAAGCAGCTATTTTGAGCCAAAATATGAGGGAATCAATCACTTCACTGCACATTTATCAAGGTTGACCATTGATAGAATGCAGGGTATTCTACAGCTGTTGGACAAACAGTGTGACTGTGGTCAACTTAGTTCACCACAAGTGCATTCTGTGTCATAATCTACGGGCCTATGCTTCAAAATGCTACAACTGCATCTAACGCAGACACTGAACAAGGCAAACTCTCCCAGCAAACTGGGTAGGACGTCTAGGGGACCATAACACAATTTACCAATGTTTCCAGAGTCATGGTAAATATTTCTGCAGTGCAGCCAATATGCCACATTAAGAGGAAATGTTTTCACATTTTGAATAAAAGTGTGACATTTGGTACACATGTAAAGTTCTTGACCCTTAATACTTTCAGAAAGGCAGCCATCGTAAAAAAACAACAAAAAAACATCCCTTAGCAGCAGTGGGGGCCATTTTGCAATACCACCTTGACAGTACAGTGTATTTTGTGTCTTGTCTCCTGAACCAAACAAGATAACACTGAAACAGCAATGGGTTTTCCTATGATTTGAGGGTCAAGGATCACATTGATACCATGCACAGCATCTTCTGTATTTCTGTAGAAATCTGTAATTCCTTGTTTTTCATTCAGTTGGCTAAATATCAACTTTTTTCAGGCATTTATGCTTTGTTGGTATAGAGCCAAAAATTTAGTTTATCCCATGCTACAGTGGCACATGTGCACTGGAGGCACCTGCGTTCTAGCTAATAGTTCGCTAATATAGTGTGGGTAGACCGCTGCGCTACATGAAAAGATTACACAAGCAATATTTTTTTAGTTGTTAAAATACAGCATGTGTCAGTGATCATGTCACCAGAATAAGACACTCAATATTTGTTGGAATGGTGTGTCAGGCTAATTGCTTTGCATTTTCACAACTGCGTGAAGTTAATCATAACTTATTTCATCTGTAGGCTAACAAAATTAATGCGCACCTGTGTCATAGTGGAGATAGGATGTTTAATCTGTCAGTGTTTGCAGATGCCTTTGCAGAAGGCATTTGCACTGGCATTTCTCATATTATAATCTTTTGCAAAACTGAAAGATCCCACCACGTTGAATAAATTGTCAATGTTATTATTTCACAAATACTTCCTCTTTCCATCGTAGTTATCATGTTTGTTATTGGCATACAACTTTGGTTAGTGTTAATTTTCAGTTTCCTTTTTGGTGGTATAGTTATGTGCCACAAAGTCTTTAAATATGCTCTGCAACATGCAGTGTTCATCCCTGTTTTGTGAATTTATAAGCCATGAAAGATAAATACTTTTAAGTAGTTCCATTCTGAAAATCTAACGAGCAACGGCCTACCATTCAGTTGCTATGTTGTGTTTGGTGGGTCATAGTTGTACTCTCGTGGTGTATTTTAAAGCTAAATAAGCCATACAGAAAAAAGCCAATTTGGTGCTATCCTGCTGTTTTTTTTGCATCTTTAGACTGCCCCATTGAATTTCTAATTCTCAGCTGTGCCCCGCAGCTCTTCCAGGGTGATGGCGCGGCCAAGCCACAGCGATCACGTCCTGCAGCAGCTCAACAACCAGCGAGAGTGGGGCTTCCTGTGCGACTGCTGCATCGCCATCGGCGATATCTACTTCCGAGCCCATAAAGCTGTGCTGGCTGCATGCAGTTCCTACTTCCGCATGATGTTCATCCGAGACCAGGAGGGGACGGCACGCATGGACCTCAGCAACATGCAGATCAGCGCAGAGTGCTTCGACTTCATTCTGCAGCTCATGTACCTGGGCCGCATCGTGGTGGGCAGCTACGAGTTCGAGGAGCTCAAGGCCTCCATGGCCTACCTACAGATGTACTACATCCCTGACTCCCTGGAGGACCTCCGAGACATCAGGAGTGCAGCCAACCTCACACCTTCTTCTTCTGCCTCTTCTTCCTCCTCCACCACCTCCTCCAGCTCCTCGTCCTCTGCTGCCCCCGCCACTACTGGGAAAATGATGTTTGGGGTCCGCATGTATGAGCAACAGAAGCCAAGCGCCGCAGAGGGCGAGCCCAAAGGTTTGCCCAAAGTTGCCATTGTTCCGGTGCCTGTGCGACCCAGCATTCCTGTTCCAGCCAGCAGGCCGCCTCTTGCGGTGGAGGATGTGCCGGCCCATTTGGTCGCGACGGCGTCATCTCCTTTTCTGGACAGTGTGGCTGAGCAGCCTTGCGACCTGCGCAAGAGGCCCAGCGGCCGGAGCGCCACGCTGAAAGAGCGCCCCCGCTTCGGTCGCACATACACCTGTGACGACTGTGGCTTTGTGTTCAGCTGCGAGAAGCTGCTGATCGAGCACATCCTGACCTGCACCAACCGCAAGGCTTTCCAGGTCCCCAGGACCAGCGCAGAGGCCGACAACGACTCCAGCAAGGCGGAGAGCTCGGCCTCAGATGGGATGGAGGAGCCCAGGGTTGTCTGCAAGGGTGAGGAGGACTGGCCAGACCACAAGTCAGACTCCGACACAGTGATTAGGTCAGTGGCAACCGGCACGGAAAACGAGCCTGGGTCTGCCAGGAACATCACCGTCAAGGTGGAGCCAGAAGACAGCGCGGTGTCCGAAATGGACGGCATTAAGACGGTCCAGGTCGGGGAGATTCACGCGAGACACACTGCGCTCAAGGAGAGCATGAGGGACATGGTTAAATTTGACCGGGAGGCGGAGGCTGGCTTTTCAGCCGTGGACGCCGGCGTTGAGCCGTTTGAGGGGCACATGTCCGGCGACGAGGAGTCCGGGACGCCTGCTAAGGTGTGCAAGATTAAAGAGGAGAAGCCGGACGGGGACACTGCCCCGTGTGAGCTTTGTGGGGAGCTGCTCTCCGAGGAGGACCAGTCTGCCCACTACATCTCCAGCCACATGGGCCACATCTGCGCCTGCGGCAGGTGCGGTCAGGTCCTAATCAAGGGCCGGCGACTGCAGGAGCACGCTGAGCGCTGCGGCGAACCGCAGGGGGTGGACACCGACTCTCCCGGGGAGGAGGGCGACTCGCCGCCGCCCGAGGACGTGCAGGCCATGGACGACGGACTGCTGGAGGGCGGCGACCTGGCCTGCCCCCACTGCGGCCTGCTGTTCCAGAGCGAGAGCCTGGCCCTGGAGCACGCGCTGGCCTGCCACGAGCAGGAGCTGTTCCGCCCTGCCCTGCCGGAGGACGGCGCCGTCGAGCCAGACCACCGGCGGAAGCACTTCTGCGCCATCTGCGGCAAGGGCTTCTACCAGCGCTGCCACCTGAGGGAGCACTACACCGTCCACACCAAGGAGAAGCAGTTCACCTGCCAGACGTGCGGCAAGCAGTTTCTGCGCGAGCGGCAGCTCCGGCTGCACACTGACATGCACAAGGGCATGGCCCGCTACGTCTGCCCCGTGTGCGACCAGGGCACCTTCCTCAAACACGACCACGTGCGCCACATGATCTCGCACCTGTCGGCCGGCGAGACCATCTGCCAGGTGTGCTTCCAGATCTTTCCCAGCGGCGAGCACCTGGAGAAGCACATGGATGTGCACCTGTACATCTGCGGTGTCTGCGGGGAGAAGTTTCGCCTTCGCAAAGACATGCGGAGCCACTACAACTCCAAGCACACCAAACGACTGTGTCCCGCTTGAATCTGTGAGCGTCTTACTTAAAGCCATAAATGTGAGAACAATTGTATGCACTCAAACACCAAAAAAAAACAAAAACCTAGTGAATCTGCACTTTGGAATTGTATGCATAATCAGTGTGTTGACACCTGTGTTCGGGCCTTCGTGGTTTATGCCCCCTTTTTCCCACCATTGCACGCATTGTATTAACATGCGTTAATGTAATGTTACATCATTGCCACAGTAGACAAATCCTTAGCACGTTTTTCTTTCATGTTCTACAGCTTTTGGAGTCTAGTGTTGGCACAGCAAAACGCCTAGGCCTATGCAATACATGGTTTACAAAATTGAGTGTATTCAACTCAAGATCATTGCGAAGACTTCAGTGGAGTCTTTATGAGCAGTTGCTACGCCAGATCTTTACATAGCACTTCTGTATTTAAAATAAACTGTGTACAGTGCCTTTTGCTTTACGTGGGTGCATGTGATAGAGTTGTATTTCTAAACACTGTATGGCAGTCTACAATCACATTTTTCCCATTACAATGTAATGCATAAGGGCACATGGCCAGGCATACCAAGTTGAAAGATCTGGCTCATTGTGTTTTCAAATGATGCTATAAAAATGAAGAGAGGCACGGTTTGTTTAGCCCAATCATAACATAGGCTACATAACAGTTTTCCAAACTCTGAAATTCCTGTCTTCAAGCCCCACATTTTTTTTGTTTGTTTTTTCTTTTGTGTTTCTACTACTGATTAAATCTCAAAAATCCTTTTTTTTTGCTCATGAAAGTTACTTTCTGAAAGTCTTGTGAGATCTTAATCGTAAATTGGCGACATATCAAGACACAAAAAATGAAAAAAACACTAGAATTGCTCCACTGGTTGGAATAATAAGAAACACTTAACAGTAATTACTGTACTCTTGCCGATGGTTACCTAATTAATGAATTAAATTAAATTGAATTAAATTGTTAATGCCACAAAGGGAAGAGCACACACTAGTTGTCTGCTTAATCAATTATTTTGTGTTTACTATGCAATGTTGGGCTATACACAACCCTGAAAATCACAATCTTTGGTTCAACAGGTTTCTGTTGATATCATGTGTGTATGATTTTATCAACATGTGAAAAGACTGTTAGGATGTCTACATCTGGATTGTTATTCGGTTGTCATGACAAGAAAATGTATTGTGTATATAACCTATACAATACATCAGAATTTCTAGCGAGACTATAAGACAGCCAGCAGTTTGGCTTCACCGACAATCAAAAACTGAAAAAAATATCTCCTTTATGTATGCTGTGCACAGCCTAAAGCTTTTACGTCCGAATCCGCTCTTTATTGTGCTAAGCAATGACTTTGATTTAATTCATTTGAAATTTGCCTTCTCTTGAGCTTGGATAGAAAACAAAGTTGTGTGTGTGTTTTTTATTAGGAAGCTTCCCTTTAGATTTGCCTTCACATATTAGATTTGCCTTTCGTTCAGACGCATTATACAGACAACATTACTCATTGGTGGTGTTGTAATGCGGAGAGCTACTTGAGAAATGTCTCCTGCATTTTATACGTTATTACACTTGTGTTGCTATTGTGAAATGCAAACCTCTTTGTTCGTGGCACTGCAGAGAGAACGTAATCCTTTAAAACATCTTGACACCACATGCAGACCCGTGGAAGCTGGTAAAGACTCTGAATCCATCACAATGGAGGCACACAAAATGACTGTGCGGTGGTGGTTGTCTTATTTACCGTGGCGGGGTAGCCTCCCATCACTTGGTTAATGAAACATGAGTAATTATTAAGCAATCAAGCAATTTCTTTTGTCTACAACTCAGGGCCCAATTTAGTCCAAAGCAGGATGAATGAAATTGACATTTTATTCGCACAAAAAACACATTTCCATCCACCGTTTCTATCGGGGAAGGCCAGGTGAAAGACACCTTTGACCTTCCCCAATGAGCTTTGACAGAGACAGTGTGTTATGAAATTGAGTATCTTTCCAGACAGTACTTTGTTGCTTGCAAATTTTTATTTACACCTGTTGTGGGAGTACATAGTAGTTGTAACGTTGATAAATATTGTCGTCCTATGTGAGTTACAAACATATTTGGACTTTATAACGCTTGCAGAGCTGTGTAACGGTGAAAAGGATGCTATCTTTAACTGGGTTAAGTAGACCTGCCATATTCATGGTCTCAGTCCGATACTGTTTCAGTAGTATGATGACAGGTTAAATGAGTTACAGTGAATTTCACAGAGTGGTGAAAGGAAAACATTGGCCCATCTAATGCTCCTTTCCGAAAAATACTGGTCAAATGATGATTGATGCATGGCTTTCTTGAAAAAATGTATTTGCTCTCATCCATAATAATCTCATGTAAGATATTGCTCAAATACCTTAACATCCTACCATTTACTATAAAATAAAAGTTTCCTGAAGGAGCCTTAAAGGGTTCCTCATCTTTGGGGGATCCCCTATAAGTTCTTCGAAGGAAAAAATTGTTAACGGGTATTTGAATAATTTTTTTAATGGTTACTCAAAGAACCCTGTGAAGAACCCTTTCAACAATTTAATTAAACTTATAGGGGTATCCCCGGAATTTCAGTTTACAAAAAACCCCTAAAAGATCCTCCAGTAGCCTTTTATGTTTAGAGTATTAGGGCAGGGGATCTCAAACCTCTCCTCAGGGACCAGCTGACTTCCCCTGTTCTTGAACTCGTCCAGAGCTTGAACGCCTGATCCAACTTGTCGAGCAGTTATCACTCCCTTGATTAGATGAGCTAGTTCACGGTTATTTCAAGACTGAAACATCTGCCAGTCCTTGAGGATAAGTTTAAGAACCGCTGTACTTGGGTGTTATAGACCTTGCGTTTGTCCACTCCTATCGCTGTGTGAACTACAATTCTGATGCTGTGTATTAAAGTTTAAAAACATAATCATTACTTTGGTTGCTTGGAAAACTGTTTCTGTAACATATGGCCCTCATCTTTTATATCAGTGAGAATCTTTTAAATAAAAAAGATATCTTACAACAGCAAATTTGCACTCATCCATACGCAATGTGTGCCTCCAGCAGAGAAAATACACCTCTACACATCCTACCTAGTTAGCTTCCACACACGTTTTTGGAGCACAGTACATAACACGTGTGGTCGTGGTCTACAGTCAGTCTTCTCTAAACAAGCGATGTATAAATGTATGTAGTAATTGACTGTTCTTTTTTCTGGTTTATTCCTCACTAAGATAATAGATACATTCCAAGACAGTACTGCAAACGGCACAACAAGTTGAGTCTGAGTACCAGATCTGTTAATAGAACTCCCCCTGTAAAGAAGATACTAAAGAATATACTACTGTAAATAGACCATAAAGGTAGTTAGCATCTAAAAGGCTATATGTAGCTAGGGTAGCCAGCCCCCACTGTGTTTATGTACTGTTATCTAGAGCGCAAGTGCAAAGACCAGAGTGGCCACATTTAAAATTTTACACAGCAGTTTTTCTGATATGTTGTAAGTGCTTCGGAAACCTTTTATTCAGTGAATTAAAACGAGCAAAAAAGTATCTTTAATGTGCACTACACCTCATACTGCGTTTTATACACAGGTCAGTTCAGTGGAACGTTTTATATTTCCATTATGCAGCTTTTTGAAAACTTGCGTGAAAATCTGTTGCCAATTGGATGGAAACCTAGAATAACTGTAATACAAGGCCTATTACTTTCAAGGTTAACTAACTAGCTATTGCTTTTCACAGCATTTTTAAATGTTTTGTGATATGCATCAAGGTTCAAGGGAGTTTCAAAGAGATGAGTCGTGTTTTTAAGATCTCCATTTTGTTTATCACTGTTGTTTTGGTGGGCATTTCATTGGGTTGTGTTGTGTTGGCACCAAGATCAAGCTGACATTTCTGTATTGCAATATGAGTGAAATGTTAAAACATTATCATACCATGACAAGTTTGAATGACTTGATATGTTTTATTTGAATAAAGAAGCATTTTCTTAAGCTCTGAATAAACCAAGTGGATTGGATTTTTAGATTAGGTGTTAATTTATGGTTTTGTTTAATGACCTCACAAAGTCCACACAAAGCCATAGTAGCCATATTTTAGCATTGCAGAGTGATTTGGTTGTAACTGGTTGACATGCTCACTTTTTGTGGTGTCTACTCAGCAACTGTTTAACTTAAATCAATAACATGTTACCACTTAATATTTGATTTTGCCAAGGGCTATTTTGCAACATGCAGAGATTTTCCGAATCAAACCCAGGTAGCTAGGGACGGGTGCTAAGGTTGTTCGTCAGGTGG
This sequence comes from Esox masquinongy, assembly GCA_016801175.1. Lineage (NCBI taxonomy): Eukaryota > Metazoa > Chordata > Actinopteri > Esociformes > Esocidae > Esox > Esox masquinongy. The sequence continues at coordinate 48,096 of JACXGI010003517.1, read as the reverse complement.
CCATGTAGACAGATATGTTGATTGGGTAAATTAATTGGCCTGGTGGTCCGTTTTTGCCGCACTTGGCTGTTTTGGCTACCCCTTGCGTTCTCGCATGCCAGGAAATATTGCCATCTACCGCAGCTAGCAGGAAAACAAGTGTACCCGCCAGGCTGTTTTTGTTTTTATGTTCGCCATGGCCTATAGCACTGAAGGTAACTAAAAGGTCAATTTGCATTGTAATGTAGCCAGGTCAATTAACTTGTGTAGCTAGAAAATTATTTTAAGCATGTCGTTACATATTTTACACGCGCTAGCTTTTTATGCTCGCTACAGCTGTTATTAGCTTTGGCTAAACACTAGCAACTGAATAGCTTTTAGAACGGAATTCAATCCGAATGTGGTTTATGCATTGCGTTAAAAGGCGAAAATGACGTCTTTCAGATACAATTCAGTCATCTAGCTAGCAGTGACACCGATTTATTAATATTATAATCATAGTTACATCGCCATGCAATTTCTTCTATGTTTTCGTTGTTTAACATATTGGCGATGTTATGCAGGTGACAGGCACTGGTCGGGACAAACATGGGAAAGTCCACTGGACCACGATGGTGATGTGGTCATGTACGACCTTGAATGCAGCGTAATAACGGAGGTTATCAGAAACGAAGGTTCGTCAGAATCATCTGAGGAATGCTCCAAAGAAAATACAAAGGCAAGCCATTGTTGGATTTAGAATTGATTTACCTAGGTTTTCTGGTAGTTGAATATTCTAAACTCTAGTATTGCCGATTGAATAAGATCAAAAGGAACAAAAGAGAACCACAAAGAGCTGCTATAATGAACCACTTTTTTCCCCTTGCTAGGGTTCTGCAAAGCTAAACGTCTTACCCCCGGTTAATGCAGCGATAGAGCTGGAAAATAGGTTCGAGGAGATGAGGAGGAAGAACAAGGCTTTGTTGGAGCGGTTCAATGTGAGTGTCTCGTGCAGTCTGGCGTACAGAATCCGATACATCACCAACCTGGTCTCCGATTTCGTATGATATGATTACATTGCAATGTGCTACCAAAAACGAATGTGACCAAAAATGTATCGTGTTGCATGCAGTTCTGTGCATTTATGATCACCTGTTCACGAACACAACCAGGTGTGGATAACTGAGAAACCATTATACTGCGTGATCCCGATTTTTGTTGGTACCCATGAAGTTCCTATTGCTTGTACCTTTAAATGAGTCGTATTCAAACGTTTTGAAATCCTCAATTGTCCACTGAGACTTTTCTAATACTGCCCCCTGCATCGCACAACATGTTGTATTTTCAAAGGAAGTCGAGGAGGACAAGAGAAGGGCAGAGTGGAGAGGGTCAGCCCTGAGGCCCGAAAGCACCAAACTGGTCACAACCAGTTACTCGGCTAATACTGCCAACAGATCGGACCGGTGGGAGAGACTCTCCGTTACTGTAATGAACCAGGTGCCAGCTCTAGGCTTCATCCCCTGTGCATCCCACAAGGGGGAGACATTGCACTTCTAAGTCTCTCTCATCTGCAAGGAAAAGCACAATGCCGTCAAACAAGTAATGAAATGAATTTATGTGAAATTCATCAGTCTGAAGAAAATTAAAAAGTTTAACTGATTCTTTGATTGACCAAGAATTCAGTTGATTCGAGCCTCACCATGCAAAGCAGATTTTTCCATCCTGCCTCTGAGAAACAGCAGATTTAAAGTGTTGACAGCCATTGGGGAATCCTTCAGCATTTTGGGATAGCTTTTAGATTCTATGCAGTATTGACACGGCTATTCACATCTATATTGATGGGGTCACATTGCTGGTGACAAAGGCAAATCCGCCCCAATTTAATTTGTTTATTCATTCACTCCTTCAATCCATGCACCATCTAATATCTCCTCTTCATATGGAGGACAACTCCCGTTCTGTGGCAAAGCAGTCCAGAGGGGGCAGGAGTCAGCCCAAATCCCGGAGGATTGAGGACCGCCTGGAGAAGTCAGAGGGGGAAGAGGACAACGTTGCAGAGGAAGGGAGGCAGCTGATTGTCTGCACTATAGACAACCGGGAGGTATGAATCTGATCCCTCAGCCATGACAAAATCAACTTTCACTTCATTTTGTCTTTGGCTACATGTGGAACCTGTAACTTCAGTATTTCAGGATCCCAATTATCTGCAGCCAACGGCTTCTCTGCAGTCCAAATGTCAAAAAACAACGTTCATATTAAAATACATCAGTACAATACATACTGATTAGTGTCTGAGTGTCTCAGAGTCCCTGTTGGACCAATAGCTGTTTTGTGTTTGGTCGGAATTAGATCTGTTCTGATCTCCCAACCTCCATTCTGGACTTCTGGAGACTGAAAAGAGATCTCTCGTGTCTTGTCTTGTGTGGTTTTGATGGCTGTTTATGTTGCTAAAAACATACAGGGAGTAAAACAAATCCCACCCCTCTAATATTGACATATATGGTAAATGCACTCACTCAAGGACTTAAGACATGACATCCTTAAAAAGGAAGCTGTCTAATGTGTGGTTGACACAAAAGATTGTGGTATGAGACCTTTAAAACTAGGCAGTTTGGCTAATGTGTCTGGGGAGAAGTAGAGTGTAATGTTAAACCTTTCACATGGAACTTTGTTTCTTGAAACATTAACATGTGTTCATCAGCTTTCTATGCAGACCACAAATTGCTGTGGTTTTCTTCACTTAAAAGCTTAAGAATTCCCTTTGGTAATGTAGCTCTTATTAAGTTAAACCACAGTTGTTCATTAAGGCCTAGAGTACATTTGTTTTAAGGAAATGGAAATGTTCTGAACCCTTTTTAAATCCATCTTCAGTTTGCCTGGTGTTGTGCTTCATGGGTCATTGGTCAATCCACTAGTCCTCAACTGTAAACGCGTTGGAAGTTGCACAGAATTTTCACAGCTTTCGAGTTTCTTCTCACAAGACTAGAAATGTTCTAAGTGCCAACAGTTTTAAGAGCCTCTAAATTAGAGGGGACACTGCAGAGTACCTCCCGATTCCACTTAGTTTTGCAGCATTTTCTTCCAGTTTGTCCCTTTTTGCACATGGCCCAGCACTCCACGCTCGGAGAAAGCACTAACACCCTACTTTGAGGCAGTTTAGCAACTATCTGGGATGGTGGGTGAAATCAGGTTGGACTGGAAAAGATGCTCAGGGATATGTGCCAATCAGACCACTAACTAATTGCAGCTTTGTGGCCATTTTGTATCCATGTTGATTGTGTTGTTTTGGACTACGCCCTTAGCTTAAGGCACATTCACTGCCACAGTGTGCCGTTGCAAAATGTGTTGTCGTAGTTTTCTGTGTGTCAGTGTGTTCAGTGTGTTCACTATGTTTACAGTGGCTCGTTTCACAAAGCAGGCCGAGCGTATCTGATGCTGTACCCTGTTTGCTAATGCACCTTTCGCTGTGACGCAATAGAGGAAGATATTGAACAAATCGTGCAGGCGGAGGGTCATTGATTGATTTGTATGGTTGCCAGTGCTGTTGCCCAGGGTGCGTTTCCGCGTGGGTCTGCTGTCTCTCTCTCCATGTCATTGGTTGAATAAGGCCAGGGCTATTCTGCTGTCGTGAGCCATGTTTTAGTAGTATACGTTTATTTTCCCACTAAAGATTTTTTAGTTACACCTTTGAGTTTCTTGAAATTGACTTATGTTTTATTTGTTAAAGATTGTGATCCAAATAAATCACATATCGGACCAACGACAAGCCACTTTTACTGAGCTTAATATTTTTAATGTGTTTCTGACTAATAAAATAAAAAATATTGAAACCTGTATGCTCACAAGTACCATAAAATGAAATCAAAGGGTATATACTTCAACCTCATAGTAATTGTTTGATTTCAAATATAAACATTTGGAGTCAAAAGAAAGGAAAAAATCTTTATTGTCCAAATAGAGGGTACTGTAAGTTTCTCTTTATTCAGTCACACCCCAGTGATTAAGTTTCCTGTGAGAGGCAAGTAGGACTCATTATGTCCATCAGTCAACCCGGGATATAACTGGCCCTTTGACTGTATACACTAGTACTAGTACACTAGTACAGTGGACTAGAATACAGTATCCCACTGTGGACCTATACAGTTATGTATGTCTTTCCCAGGCCTCTATGGGGTCGTAGTGGTCTTTCCCAGGGCTCTATGGTGTCGTAGTGGTCTTTCCCAGGCCTCTATGGTGTCGTAGTGGTCTTTCCCAGGCCTCTATGGGGTCGTAGTGGTCTTTCCCAGGCCTCTATGGTGTCGTAGTGGTCTTTCCCAGGCCTCTATGGTGTCGTAGTGGTCTTTCCCAGGCCTCTATGTCATCATAGTTGTCTTGCCAAGGCCAGTGCTAACATAAAGTTGCTTATTAAGTTAGGCAATTGACCCATATTTCCTAAAGTGGCTCCTATTCTAACCGATTGTGTTTTACCTCACAGGATGCCGGAGGCTGTTGCTCAGACCTCAGCGACTCCACGTCTGATGTAGAGAGGAGAGAGTACCTGCGCTGGAAGAAGAGGCACAATCACTCATCTGTAGAACTGCTCGACAAGCATGAGGAAGACCTGTCTGTACGTCTTCGTAGAAGCAGGGAGCAGCGTCGGAAGGCTCGGTAGTTGGACAATCACAGAAATGTTGTTCTTTGTAAAAGATGCTTGTTCAAAGCCAACCACTTTTTGTTTTTACTTGTTTTTGTAAATACTACAATAATAATTGTGCATGTCTGTTGGAGTGTTGCACTTCATATTTTTGAAAGTTGCACTGTGTTAAGGTAATTATTTTATGTACATTAAAATCAATCTATATCAAGCAACCACAAGCTTTGGTTTCTCTTCCTTTGGCACGCTTGCCATTTAGAGTTGAGGGAGAATTCTGTGCGTACGCTTCTTGACTACTGTTCGTTCTCTCTTTCTAGTGTCAGCATTGGCAACAAGTAGCCACTCACAGTCTATTGTGGCCCCCAACACCATAAGTTATTTGGGTTGCAAATTGCTTGGTTGGGCCAGCAACCGAAAGTGAACGAATTCCGTTAACCATCCAGCAAGTCAATATGGGTTAAGGATGGGCAATATTCACTCACCATATTCACTTATTGGGTACTCCCGTCTAGGGCTGAGTCAGATGGAAAACATGAATAGACAATGGATGGCAGATCAGTTCTGGAGGCCTACGTGGTGACTCTGCGCTCCTGTCCTCAGGGATGGGTGGACGGTACAATATTTAAATGATGGATGGGTCACTGGGATTTATCTGAACCGCGGGAGGAGTGGAGTCAACCTTTTGACCCTTGATTGTTTCTCAAACTATTTTTATGTACTTTAAAATGACTAAAAACAACAAACATTGCTTTCCTCCCTATGCCAGAATGTTTAGAATTGCTGCACACATTCTTTGAAATTGCTGCATTTGTCGTTGATGTGGCTACGCAAACGCACAAGTACTTATTTGGTCGCTGGTGGTAGTTTGTTCCTCCCATGTTGTTTACCAGTTCCTGTCCTATGCTACAACTGAAGCATGTAGTGAATTGTGAACCATAATTAATAAATGGATCTAGTCTTGTTGAAAAGCAAACATGTAACCCTCATCCGAACCCTGATATTGTAGAACTGTTAACTTTAGTCCAAGGAGCTCCCGGAGGATGTGCAAGAAACTACGTGGAGAACATTCCATCAACATCCCTCACATGGGGGAAATATTAGAGAAGCTTACCAGCTTTTAAAAAAAATGTTATGTGCTGCTTAAATGCCAGTGATTGATTGAAATCTCTTAGGAAATGTAATTGGAATAGAGAAAGCAATTTAGTGGTCCACTCTGGGAAACGATAAGAGATGACCAATGTTGTTTGACGAGATTAAATTGGTTTGCGTCACAAGCTACTGTACAGCGTCTATCGTCTGCATGGTCGCTCTTCATGTATCCTGTTCATTAGTCTGATGGGACATGTCGACAAGAGCTCCCTCTCCAAATTAATAGAAATGCCTTTATAAATTCAGGACAGGTCCAAGATTACTTCTGGATATTAAAGGGATAATTCACCACAATGATGAAGTTTCTGCTATTTTTACCTGCCATAAGCTAAAAATGAATGATGCGAGTGGGCATGCTCCTTTTATTTGATTTATTTTAACCAAATCACCTTCATGTAATATCAAACCAAATATGGGACTGACAAGTATTGGTATACGAGTAGGGCAAAAGTAAAATATCTTCGAAAAGGCGAATATGAAAAGAATATGCTTAAACATGGTAGCATCTGAACGGAAATTGTTTGGAGGTTCTGGACTGATTATTAGACCAAAGGTTAGGACACCTGACAAAAAACTGACTCCATACATTAAACTGTTGATGTTAGCTACATTTTTCGGTCCTCAGCATATGTTGATAATTGTCTGATAACATACTGGATGTATTTAGTAACGTAAGATTATTGCTGGAAAGGGGGGGGGGTAACATTACACAAAGAAGGATGAGTATTTGAGTTAGAGAAGTATCTGGTATCCAAAGTGGGTCTCCTGGGTAAAAGTCAAACACCCGAAACATGGGCCTTAATTGCTTGGTGGGAATTGACCATATAAAGGGGGTCGTTAAACTGACCTCTCCAGAAAGGGACACCCTCAAACTTACTAACCTCAGACCCCTTTTAATGGCCTCTTAGCCGCCATCTTAATTTTGACACCAATGTACCGAATAGAGGGACTGGGAAGTGGAACTTACAGGGAATTGTAAAGTAGCTAATGTCAGCATGTTTTCTCAGAAGGAAAAATGAAAAAATTCCGCTTTGTAAAAAAAAAAACGAAATGTAAAAAAAAATAATGCTTTAAGCCCCAATTGATTTTCAACTTTCTGCGTTTAACACCTACATTCTATGGCATGCTTATATGATATTGGTTGCAAGGTAACTGATTTTCATGTCAAAAATAGAATGGAAATAGAATAATCCTCCCTCTTAACTGAATTGTTCTAACGACAAACGCTGGGGTTTTATTGAATAGTTGTGCCTATTGTTCAGGGCTTAGAATAAGCCCATACATGGTCACATCCTGGATTCTCCAGGTGAATAACTACACAAGTGGCAAACTTGGCCCACTCTGTAGTGGAAGGCTGACACAGGCTCTGTTTTAAGCCGGCATCATTCCAGTCTTTCCTGGAAGATCTGCTAATGGTGTGCAGGACAGTGGTTGAAAGCACGGTCCCTGGCCGCACAGCTGGTTGTCCCCTAGTGGAAGGCCGGGACCTTTACATTGAGATCTGGGCTTGTGTGCGTGTGCGTGCGTGCGCGCATTTTAAAAACAGCTGGTGGTGTGTGTGTCTGTGTGTTTACAGTGTGCGTTTTGTGTACGAGTGGTGGGTGTAATTTGTTTGTCTCATATGGTGTATGCATGTCTGTTTTCATCTCTGAGTAGCTCAGCATGTAACTCTGGGTAGCTCAGTATGTGTCGCATTCACAGGGATTTTGACGCCTGGGAGGCATTACTGTGCACCTCACCAACTGCAGAGATTAGAGCCCTGAAGAGGAAGGCCCTCTGATTCTGTCCACTCGTAGATAATCCGGTTTACGTTAAACCCAACTGATGAAGTGCTGAAAAGAGCCCTTCCTGTTGTTCATTCCTAGTTACGAAAAGTGATTATGAAGTCCTCCCCCTACCCCCCTTAAGCCTCAGTTAACCTCCTCTAAATATATTAATAGAGTTGTATGTGTTTTTTTTGTCACGTTTTACCAGCTAAACTGATTGAGGGGCTAATTCTCATTTACAGTGAGAACATGGCCAGTGGACCAGAATAAAATGTATTGACATTTTTTGACAAGAGCATATGCTAAACTGACTTAATTAAACTTAAAAAGAAATGGCCTTTAAGGAGATATACTTTCTGAGAGTACGTTTGATCTGATGTTGACTATGTCGCCTACATGTTACAGTGGGCAATAGAAAGCGAATGAATAGAATGGGTATCAACAAATTGCCATTGTTAATGTTTTTCAGTGCCCGTTGTGTTTATTTTATTTCTATGCCGTTCTTAAAGTGTTGCTGATGGGTTAGTGTTAGCGTTAGGAGAACTCGTCGGAGCACAGAGGCAAGCGTTGCTGCGCGGATGGTCTATCCTAGCTAAAAATTAAAATGAGAACTGCGAGAGGATTCTGGTTGTTTGATAACGGGACCGGATGCTAACGCGTTCATTTAAATGTCTTTGCTTACTCCAAACATTGGTTAGTCTTTACGAAAACGTTGGAATAGTAATTCCGAAAAATATAATTGTTATACTTCCTAATTTACGGTCTGTCAGAAAAAACATAAACTATTACCTATACAGTTTTTTTCCAATTTCATACTCAAACTATGGATTAGCAACAATGACAAATTAAGTTTTGTTTCAGTGATTTGTATCAAGAATTAAGAAGCTTCTTTTTCGTGTGGAGCTTTCTTTTACTTCTTAAATGTGTTCATAATTCTTTTTTATACATGTGATTAAGGCATGTCTGCAGTAGTTGATCCTTAACAGACCGTGATAATAAAGGATTCCTCCCTATGACACCAGTCGGATCGATTCAATCCACACCAATTGAATGCAACCACCATAGGGCATGACCCCCAATACTCCCCCCCCCCCCCACACACACACACACACACACACACATCAAGGGGATGATGTTTTGTC
>JACXGI010003517.1:28372-39348 GCA_016801175.1 Esox masquinongy | reverse complement strand
TACCAATAGTACAGGTACAGTGCGTGTGTGGGGATCTGACAGAGCCGGACGTTGGTGGTGGACTTTCAGTAAGTAGCCTAGTTCAAACGAAGGATATGTTAGACATTTCTGTTCTTCTACCACTTAATACAATAAAACACATTTCTAACCTTCACCAGTGTTCATTTTCTCTGCATTGAATTACAGGTCACACTTTTTTGTTAGCTAGCGGTTAGCTGACGTTTGCTAGCAAGCCACAGAATCATCAACCACTGTTTTGCAGCTGTTTGAATTCGAGTCAGTGAGAGAAGCTTGCAATGTATGTAGTGTTGCTTAGCTGTCAAGGTGACAGTGTTCGTGTCTACCGTCTGAAAGGCACTCAATGCACGTAGCTTATTGTGAGGTTAATCAAGTTTATGTTGGTAAGGTTCACACTCACAATAGATGATTTTGTAGAGCTACAGAGTACAGTAGTGGGAAAACCGATGGCGCCAAATAAAACAGTATTACAGCACTACCTTTGGTGTCCCCCTCAATAATTGCTCTTGAGAAAATTTAATGTAATTGCCCTCCAAAGTTGATATCAAATATTCGCCCCTGGCAACCACTATATACGGTATGGCCTAAAACCATTGAAGACTCATTGCAGTAGTTGATGTATAGTTATCATGTACAGTTACACTTGAACTGAGTCAAAGGTCCAAAAATACTTATGCTACTTATTATAATTAGATGGTAGCCAACCTATTTTGCTTCTCCGCAGTGAGCAAAACAACTCCCATGGAAATACATATGACAGCACTCACTGAATACCCACGATGGAAATTAATTTGGCAGCACTTATTAAATAACTACAATGGAAATAAATATGGCAGCGCTTGTGATTTCAAATTAATTGATTCACGTTGGACAATACAGATTTTATTATATGCGTAGACTACACATGAGTTCGTCGATCAAATATCATTTTGAAGACATAGGCCTACAGCTAAATCATAGTACAAACAGTTGGGTAAATTCTATTTGTTTAGGCTATATTGACGCAGTTGAGTAACTTTGCTGATTACCGTTGCATAATCTCAGTAAAAAAAACATTTCCAGGTTTTACAGGTTTGCAAAACTCCGGTGATTACCAAACGTTTCCAGGTTCTCTGACAAGGATTTTATACCTCAAATATCCAGGGTGGACAAAAGGTCAATTGTTTAAATTCCTGTGCGAACGTCTTTAAAAATCTGTTGTTGTGCCCTAAATGCTCACGTACAGTAAGAACATTCTGAGAGTGTCTTCTAAATGACTTGGATATGAATGTAAAAATCATGGTTATTACACCAGTGCCAAGAGTGGAACCTGCAGACGGTTGGCGATAAGCGACAACTGCACGGCAAGAAAAACCCGCCTACCGTATCCATGCCCCCATGCGGGGGTGTACACAGGACAGCTACAGTGGCTGAGTTTGGGTTGGTTACCATAGCAACAACAATGCTCTGGCGAAGTTAGGTTTTAGCATGTAGTCTAGAAGTTAGTCTACTTTACAGATGTTGTATGTTTTGGTAAATTAAATAAAAATGAAAGCCTAGCAAATTGTATTCTTTTTCTGTGTTTATTTTAAATTAGTAATGTAATTGTCTAGGTAAACAGATTATTTGCAATTCTCATCTGTGTGCAATATTATTCTTGTTATAATTATTAGGCTGTATTGTTATAATATAAAAACAAAATTACACATGACGATTGACATTCAATTAACATCTTCACTAGTTGTGCGTGTGCGAAGCTAGCCAGTCAAACTAGTATAAACTACCTTATTATAAACCCACTCTCCTTTTGCGTCCATAATATACAGGCTAACACCCACCTGATAAGAGCACAATTCCACCAACGTTCCTTCACGCTGCATTTGTTTGGTTTGTGGCCCTGTAGTTCTGCAGAGTGCAAAGTCAAATTGTATAATTACGGGAAATCCGACAATAATATATTTATCCTCTTTTTTCCTCATATCGGTGTTGTCGAATGAATGAGGGTTTGATTGGTTGACAAGATGAACACTGTTCATTGGTCGACGAGTGGCGGGCGCTCAAAAGTTCAACAAATTTGAACTTTGGGCGTTTCCACCCGTAAGCAAGTGTGCATAGAAAGCGGCACTGCTCACGGGATCGAGCACCGCGCCGCTCGCAAAACTGCTTGCGGTTTGCCGCCCATAGCCCTACTCCAATTGAAAGTCTATCGGTGCATGTCCACTATTCCGGCGCAAATCCGCCTGCAAACGCGCTGCCTTGCCCTAGATGGCTGCTTATGGGCGTATCCGCTATGGGTGTTTGTTTTTCGGCGGGGGAGGGCTGTGTTGACATCCCTTAGTGAACTTATTTAAATAAACATGAAACCAACCAAAAAATATTCTCACTCATGGGCAAAATAAAAACACAGGTTATAATGAGCACTATGCTAGCAGGCAACGCATTTCTGTGGCGCTGCCGGACCAATGGACACGCACCGTATGAGACCTTCACAGCCACCATGGCCCACGTGCAGGTGCCTTAACATTGCCACGTGTGGCAAATTGGCTCAGCGACACCTGGAGCCATGTTGCCAGATGGAGGGTTCCCGCGAAATTGGCCTATTTTTAATGACTGGGCGGGCAAAATGGCCTTGGACGGGTCGATTTACAGATATTATATAGAAAAAATTGCGTTTGTTCGTTTTTTTGTGGAGTCTGTGGGTGATTGTGCAGTTTACCGTCAATGAAATCTGGTGTTTGGATGTTAGAAAGAGCTGCGTTGGCTCGTCACCCTCTGCATTTGGTAAGCCCAGCGCATGCTAGCTCAATTGTGGCAGTTTGCCGAAAAATGTGGTCGTGTAGGCCTATATGTCGGCGAGTACTTACTGGCAGTCTGATTAGAAGCAGAGAGAGGTGCTGTCTTTTAAAACTGTCTTTTATTTAAGAATAGTGATCATATGAAGCCATTTATTATCACATGGTTGCATGGCTCCTTTTAAAATCATAATGATAAGAGAAATCACCCAAATGGCCCTGAGCAAAAGTTTACATACCCTTGAATGTTTGGCCTTGTTACAGACACACAAGGTGACACACACAGGTGAAAATGGCAATTAAAGGTGAATTTCCCACACCTGTGGCTTTTTAAGTTGCACTTAGTGTCTGTGTATAAATAGTCAATGAGTTTGTTAGCTCTCACGTGGATGCACTGAGCAGGCTAGTTACTGAGCCATGGGGAGCAGAAAAGAACTGTCAAAAGATCTGCGTAACAAGGTAATGGAACTTTATAAAGATGGAAAAGGATATAAAAAGCATTTCCAGATCCTTGCAAATGCCAGTCAGTACTGTTCAATCACTTATTAAGTGGAAAATTCAGGGATCTCTTGATACCAAGCCAAGGTCAGGTAGACCAAGAAAGATTTCAACCAAAACTGCCAGAAGAATTGTTCAGGATACAAAGAAAAACCCACAGGTAACCTCAGGAGAAATACAGGCTGCTCTGGAAAAAGACGGTGTGATTGTTTCAAGGAGCACAATACGACGATACTTGAACAAAAATGAGCTGCATGGTCGAGTTGCCAGAAAGAAACCTTTACTGTGCCAGTGCCACAAAAAAGCCTGGTTACAATATGGCTGACAACACTTTGACACGATTCACAGCTTCTGGCACACTGTAATTTGGAGTGACGACATCAAAATAGAGCTTTATTGTCAAAACCATAAGCGCTATGTTTGGAGAGGGGTCAACAAGGCCTATAGTGAACAGAATACCATCCCCACTGTGAAGCATGGTGGTGGCTCACTGATGTTTTGGGGGTGTGTGAGCTCTATAGGCACAGGGAATCTTGTGTACATTGATGGCAAGATGAATACAGCATGTTATCAGAAAATACTGGCAGACAATTTGCGTTCATCTGCACGAAAGCTGCGCATGGGACGCTCTTGGACTTTCCAGCACAGACAATGACCCTAAGCACAAGGCCAAGTTGACCCTCCAGTGGTTACAGCAGAAAAAGTGAGGTTCTGGAGTGGCCATCACAGTCTCCTGACCTTAATATCATCGAGCCACTCTGGGGAGATCTCAAACGTGCAGTTCATGCAAGACGAATAAAGACCTTGCATGACCTGGAGGCATTTTGCCAAGACGAATGGGCAGCTATACCACCTGCAAAAATTCGGGGCCTTATAGACAACTCTTACAAAAGAATGCACGTTGTCTTTTGTAATAGTTGATGCTAAAGGGAGCAATACGCAGTATTAAGAACTAAGGGTATACAGACTTTTGAACAGGGGTCAGTTCATTTTTTTCTTTGTTGACATGTTTTGTTTTATGATTGTGCCATTCTGTTATAACCTACAGTTGAATGTGAATCCTTTAAGAAATAAACGACATGTGTTTTGCCTGCTCACTCATGTTTTCTTTACAAATGGTACATATATTACCAATTCTCCAAGGGCATGCAAACTTTTGAGCACAAATGTACATATTAAATAGAGAGTCGACAGGAGAGAAAGAGCGAGCTGAAATGGCTGTGTGAGTTCCCCGGGGGCACCAAGCCAGACATTAAAAATGACCAGGATTGTGCAACCCTGGTTACAACATTTCAAACAAATGACTCCATATATACCACCTGCGCATATCAGAAGCTGTCAGAAACGTCCCAGCAAACATATCCCACCATTTGGTTATAAAGCTCAGAGATGGAGTCTGTCTGGTCTGTGTTAGTGTTACTGTGCTGTTATGTAGTTCAGGCTGAGGCTCAGATTGAGTTGAAAGCAGGTTCCACATCTTCCCATTCTGACGTCCACAGACTGCTGAAGCGACTGACAGAGCGTGTGGAGAAACTGGAGAGTAAGTTGTAACTTTTCAATTTCTGAAACTTGTTGTGTCAGTATTCCTACTGGCATGCAGGGAAGCTTTTGTGACGTCATGGATGCATGACAATGGAAGTGTGTGTGTGTGTGTGTGTGTGTGTGTGTGTGTTCATCATGCACTGTCGTCAGTATTTAAACAGATGTAAATATTCAGGCTTTCAAATTATCTTTAAATATATGTTTATCTCAATGTTGTATGTTTTGTTTCGACAGAAAAACCAGAAGTGGCTTTCTCTGCTTCACTTGTGGTCAAAGATGGACAGAATTACTTAGGACCTTATGACAGTGACAACAACCTGGTGTACAACGAGGTCACTACCAACGTCGGTGGAGCATATGACCCACAAACTGGTATGTGACCACTACACACACCGCTCAACATCATATTAAAGGTGCAGTTTGTCAGTAGTGATGCCCCTTAATTTGTGTGTTAACTGAGGGGTATGGGGGCATGTGCGTAAATATCGGGGGTGTAGGAGGTGCGGTTTCACCAGGACCCGTGGTGGGTCCCGTGCTTGGCCTCTATCATGAAATTATTTTGTATTTTACATTGTGTTTCTATTCTGTTATCACAATCAGAAGCTAGAACATATGGGGGGAGGGGGGCCTGTAAGTACATCTTGCACCCCGGCCCGACGTCACCACGCTACGCCAGTGTGTGGGGGTCAGAGTTGGCAGTTAGTTTTATCCTTTCGTTCATAGCTGAAAGTTTGTATCCTGACTTATTGATGGAAAAGCGAAAGCCACAGATCACACATTTACATATTTTCTAACACTCCATCTAGAATTGAGTTTACGTACACCCCAATAATCTTTAAGAGAATGTTCTACTGTTTTACTGTTATTTCCATTCGCAAATTTCATTTTGTAATTTCATTTTTCTTACCTGATACAGGTAATTTTACAGCACCTGTTGGAGGGGTCTACCAATTCATATTTTCTTGCTATGCGGGGACATCGAAGAAGGTGAATGCAGAACTTCTTAAGAATGGTGTGAACATAGCTGCCGTCTCTGAAACTGGCAACCCACAATCTGGCATTTATCACGGCGGATCCAACGGAGCCACGGTGGAGCTAAGGAAAGGAGACAAGGTCCATGTGGTTCTCCGAAACGGCAGTAGCATTTATGACAACAGCAGAATTAACAAGTTCAGTGGTCACCTTCTGTTTCCAATAATTGATCAGTAACAGCAAAAGGCTGGTTGTCACTGTGGTGAATAAATTATTAATTTAACAAATATTTAGTATACCAAAGTATGATTAAAAGAGACTCCTAAGCAAACTTGTGTTTTAGTTTATTTTATTGTAATTTATTTTGACAGGTCTAGTTTAACAGATGCATACCACTAGAGACTGTGGTTACCCTGTTTTTTTCTGCACTTGTAACGGTGTTCATTATTTCCAAAAACACATATTTTGTGTTAATGTCGCACCAATAGGTCACAATAGACAATAAGGCTTTCTTATAAAATGTATAGGGCCGGTTTCGCAGATACAGATTAAACCTAGTCTAGGACTAAAAAACAAGCTCAATGGATTTTTCTGTTGAACTTGATTTATTAGTCATAGACCAGGCTTAATCCGTGTCTGCGAATCCGGCCCATAGTTTCTTAAGTCTACATACGGACGCCGAAAGGAATCCCAGGGCCCGGGACAGTATTTAACGTTTAGGACCCAAACCATGGGTCAAGAAGTATATAAATAGTAATGATATTACTGTCCAAAAAACAGGTCATAAACATTTTATTGTTTAATGTTTTAATTCATAGCTAGGCCAAATTGAAATCCCTTTGTTTTCAACACAGGTAATAAATTATGTCACATCTTTTCAATTCATAACCTTCTCAGTCACAATCAGCCATTACTTAACTGCTACACATATTATAATGTTCTCTTTTAGATTTGTCCTTCATTTTCTGTGCTCCTAGTTTCGGTTGCATGGTGGCAATGTTTTAGTCGGATAGCTGCTGTAGTTAGACAAATTTATGTTGGTTAAATTTGAACATATTTTTAAAGCTGCACTAGGTAGGTTTTTTTCAGTAAATAAACAATTACAGCATTTTTCAATTACTCACCTGTCAGAAAGCAATTCCGCACTAATACCCGATAGAGAATGACGTTCCGAATAAAAATATGAAAAGAATTTATGCTATATATATATATGGCGTTCTTATGCTATATATATCATCTAGGTAAAATGCACATTCACAAAATAAGCCAAGGAGGCCAAGCCAAGCCATCACGTAGGCGATTGGCTGGAACGGGATTGGTGGAACAGAATTGGCTGGGAAGTAGCAGCATGGTCCAAAAATTATAAATTGACTTTCCACTGACACTGAACTTTTGTTTTTTTACTGAAGAAATTCTACCTAGTGCAGCTTTAACAAAGTTGCGTTGGCGCTTGTGTTAGGGTATCACTCTGATTGGCTGTTGGTGTTAGGGTATTACTCTGATTGGCTGTTGGTAGAACAAACCATTTTTTTCAGAAAAATGTTGAATCATAACGCTGTATGAAAAAACAGTAAAGAGAAAAATCATGAATTCATTCATCAATGCAATTCTTCTGTTTAATAACTGTGTAACTTTCTCGATAGTACTGTATACTAACACTGACTGACTAAATAATAATTATATTTAAGCCAACCAAATGGGCCCCCCCAGGCCACGTTCACAGTTGTCCCCAGCGTCACTGTACACACTTAATTATTTGCATCATTATTTCCACACCTTTTCATGCTCACATAAAATGAGGGGGGGTGAACTTTGGTAGCGCTGTTAGTTTTAGTTGGTTAAACAAATGAGTGTTGAAACGGACAGAAATAAAAGGTGACCTATATTTTTGCCTCACATTCATCTTTGAATTGTATTTTCAGATGCTTTGAGTGTACAGCAAAAATAGCAATTTTTACTTCACTGTCCCAATACTTATGGGGTGCACTGTATGTTTGTTTGTTGTAAGAAAACACACTAGTCCCTCTAGAAAGGTGCTAACGACCAAAAGATACTGCAACGAATGACAGCAAAGGCGATAATCCCCCGAGGGTGAAGTTGTTTGCGACAGAAGTGGCCCCTGAACAAACATGTTCCCGTTCAAAACTAAGGCAGGTCCCAATTGGGCTGCAGAGCTTTTACTCAGATGAGTGGGAGAGCAGTGGCTTGCAGTAATGAAGAGCCCAGTGTGGCCGTTTCCTAGACAGTGACCATGTGTTGAGCATACAGCCCAGACGCTAAGGTGTGGGACAAGGACGCAGTGCTGGCTCTGGCCTCATGGGGGCCCTAAGCTAAATTTGATTTGGGGTCCCCTCCCCTTAGTGGTCAGGGCTCCCTTGCAGTCGTTGGCCCTGCATGGACGGATGTCAACCAGAGATCCACTGCCCAGGCTACCGGTCTGGCATGTCAAGCTACAATTAGTGTGAAGCTTTGTATCAAAATGAGTGTGGAAAGAAACAACGGCCTCTGGTTTTATTAATTTAACTCATTATTTCAGAACTGGCCAATCTAGGTATGTTCAAGACACTAAGGAGTGTGGAAGACTACGATTGAAGTCTGTTGATTAAGAAATTAGATTCCATAGCAGTTCAATCTGAATAAATGAAAACTCCCCTTTTTTGTGGTGGATGTTTTGTCTCCTTTTCTCTGTGCAGATTCACACATGTACAAAGCATTTAATGAGTTTTCATTGTCCAATTTCATGTCTGCTGTTCGGCTGGGCATCACAATTCATGGCCAACGTACAAAACACTGATACGGAAGCTACTGTCATACATCCGCTGAGAGGCCAATTGTGTCACAGTTTCCTTTATGCCGGCACATCATTCATTTACGACAACTAGAACATGCTTTGTTTTAGTTTCAGTCCTGTGAAAGCCATTTGGCTAACCACTATTCTCCTCCTGAGCCAGTAATTCGAGCCTGTGGACAAGTCTGGATGACCCTTGTAATGACTTCTGCTTGAATGCTGCTGTTCTACGTAAAAGCATTGATCTTGGGATCCCTCTGCTGGTGCCCCACATGAGGGCCTGAAGGATAGGCAACTTTTAATAGCAAGGGCTTCAGTGGCCCCTCCTTTTGCTAACACACACACACGCTGCAGGCCCTTCCCTACCATACATGGCTGTGCTACCCCGTTGATAAACAGACGGAATGGAAGCAAACTCTGGAGGCTGACGCAAAAGCCTAAACACCCTAGGAATCGCACAAACAGGGTTACCCCATTGGCCGGGGATTGTAACGTGGCTAATTAAACAGGATTACTGCCCTGCTGCTTCCTACGAGGAAGGAATATCCATTTGAATTTAACCCTTCAGCTCCCCTCCCATGTCCGGCTACGCTACGCGACAGCCAAATGGGCCAATACTACAGTATCAAGATGTGTTTCAAGGCAATAGCCTGGATGCTGTAAGAAAGTACCAAAAGATTTGAATTTCATGTTTAATGGCCTTAATGCACAGTCCTAAAACTGTGCAGCTCCAGTTCGGTTAAATCACAGTTTAAATGTCCTAGTGATAACTTTGATGTCTTGGCATTGAATTAGATGACACAGTGATAAGTCAGTTGCTTGATGAAGATCTTACTAGTGAGCTAATAACTATTAACTACTTTAACAAGCAGCGGACTGCAGATGTACGACTTCTAGACAATATGCTACTCCACAGCCTCACCCTTAGGTTTGAGTATTGTGACATCATAGGAATAGTAAATAGTAATCTCTCTCCACTATTTTATTTACAGACAGTCCCTTGTGGAGACTGAACTGTCAACAAAAACTTACCCTGGACAATCTGAAGACCTGTTTGTATGTGCGCCAGATAGCTAATCAGTGTCAGCAAAGGCTTTCATTGAGTTTATAGCCATGGTAACGGAGTGTCATCCCAATTATACATTTTCTACGCCCCGTACCTTTTTTTATTTTCCCAGGGGACACAATATAATGATTTAATACTGAAGCTTTTCACATTAAATTATTTGAAAAACCTCTAGCCACCAACTGGAGGTTATGTAAGGTCATACAAACAGCTCTGCAGAGAAAAGTCATAATCATTGTTGTTGAGCATTTATTTTGATAATTCTCTCATGTAGCTGGCATTTGGTTCAGGGGTGTTTAGAGAGGTTTAGAAGTTATGTAATACAATAGATTACAGGATTACAAGATGTGTATGGCACAAGGAAATAATAACTGTTTTGTGGACAACTAAAATCCTATGTTTTTGAGCAAATACTGTTTTTAGTGTTTTTAAATTATTATTGATAGCAGTTGTAGTAAATTAATCAAGTACATATGTTAGTTTGCTGCAACATATTTTTTTACAAGATAAATGATGCCATGGGCTATTGTAATTTATGGGATTAAATATTTTTGCTCACAAAGGAGTTCTTCAGGTTTTTAAGTTGGTTCCTTGATTGTTCACTTTGTATATTAATGAAATCTGTAACTTAGGGAAATTGTTATTTCATCTTTATGCTGATGACAGTACTATCTGCTGATGACAGTACTATCTGCAGATATCAGTACTGTCTGTTGATGACAGTACTATCTGCAGATATCAGTACTGTCTGTTGATGACAGTACTATCTGCTGATGACAGTACTATCTGCAGATATCAGTACTGTCTGTTGATGACAGTACTATCTGCAGATATCAGTACTGTCTGTTGATGACAGTACTATCTGCTGATGACAGTACTATCTGCAGATATCAGTACTATCTGCAGATATCAGTACTATCTGCTGATGACAGTACTATCTGCAGATATCAGTACTGTCTGCTGATGACAGTACTATCTGCTGATGACAGTACTATCTGCTGATGACAGTACTATCTGCAGATATCAGTACTATCTGCAGATATCAGTACTATCTGCAGATATCAGTACTATCTGCTGATGACAGTACTATCTGCAGATATCAGTACTATCTGCTGATGACAGTACTATCTGCTGATGACAGTACTATCTGCAGATATCAGTACTGTCTGCTGATGACAGTACTATCTGCTGATGACAGTACTATCTGCTGATGACAGTACTATCTGCAGATATCAGTACTATCTGCAGATATCAGTACTATCTGCTGATGACAGTACTATCTGCAGATATCAGTACTGTCTGCTGATGACAGTACTATCTG
>JACXGI010003517.1:0-28272 GCA_016801175.1 Esox masquinongy | reverse complement strand
TAAATGGGTCTTTTATAGAATGTGTTGCTTCCTACCTTGGTATTTGATTAGAATATAATATTTTTAAGATACACAGTAGTGGGTTGGTTGAGAAGCTGAAGATTAAAATAAGCTTTTTTCTTAGGAACAAATCATGTCTGTCATGTCAGCATACCAAACATATTCTACAAGCAACTGATGTTCCTGCAGGATTGTGGTGATGTGCTCTAAATGCATGCCTCAGCTTCTGTAACGAAATCTCTGGATACAGTCTATTAATCACCCTTGTGTTTTATCAATGGTGAATGTTTTCATTGGTTGTTTTCCCACTTGAAATACCAAGGACTATATTCTTTTCTTGATATCTGGGCCATTGGTTTAGTCAAGGGTGGAGAGCCTGCACAAAAGTTGTTGAAACTGAATGACCTCACGTCATGTTACAAATCATGCGAAACAATGCTAATTTCAAAAGGTTTTATTTGTTTCCTTATATAGGCTACATGTTGCACACTGAAAGGCCCATATTCTTGTAAAAAGGAGGCTACTTTTGGCTATAACGTCAACAGGCTCGTACGTGCAAAGTTTCTCCTGTGCACGCAAAAACTCCCAGGCTGAAAACAACCCAATTTGGGTTATTTGGTAACCAAATGCTAGTTAAATAGTGGACAGAACACATGCTGGGTTGTTTTGACCCAGAGAGTTAGCCTGACGGTTGGAGTGAATTTGGATTGTCGAAACATGGGTTCAATAGGTTATTTTTAATTGACTGGTGAATGAAGCAGCTTTCCAGGGGGCGTGGCTTTAAGATGATTACATGCCCACTTTCATGGGTGGTCAGTGGGCAAAAAAACTACCTGAATCCCACACCTCCTAACAATCTACGCCTCCCGTCTTTTCATTTGACTCACTGACTATCTGTGTGTCTATCAATCTCAGTGACTTGGCGTGAAACACCCAGCACCCCAAAAAAAAAAAATCAACCATCAGTTGGGTTGTCCAAACCCTCTATTTTTTTTTAAAGAGTAGTCTACTGTAAAAACCAAAAACACAGTGAATCTTGCCTTGAAATAAGGTTCCTATGACATACCTGAGAGGGACTACGGTGTTTTCAATCCATTCCTGATATCTTCTTACAATTGGGACAAAGCCTATAGATATAGATAATAGGCCACAAATGTCTGTCCTGTTAAATAGCCAGTAATCTTGGCCTGTTGTTTTTTTTCACGATGGCTCCATTATCCTTGAGAATAAGAACCAATGCAAAACATTAGTAACATTTACACATAATCATAGCCTAGACCTATTACGCACAATTATTTCGTTAAGTTCCTCAACATTAAGGGGTTACATTTCAAGATGCATTGGTATACATTTTGCGAGGATAACAAATAGTCTAAGGGCGCAAAATAAAGGCATTACTTAAAACTTGATTTTTCGAACAATGTTTTTCCAAACGCATTTATTTAGCCTACGTTACAAGATTGCCTAGGTCCTACACCAAAGTTTGTATGGTTTGCAAAAAATGGGAGTTCAGAACGTTGTAGTTCGCACTGGGACAACTTCGTTGTCCATGGTAACTATCTCTTCCTTTATTAAATCAAGTTGTGCATCGGTAAAGGTATAACGGGGCCCCACGCAGTCCTACCACGGGTCTGGTAAGTCCTACCACGGGTCTGGTCAGTCCGTGCGCAAAACCTGTTGACCTGCGTTTGGAGCCGCTGATGCTCCAGTGAGCGTCACTCGGTTCGTTCGTGAGGAGTCGGTAGCTTGGCTCTCTTGGAAAGAATCCATTCCAGATCCATCAACGGACTCATGTTGTACACTAACAGCGGGAGAAACTGAGTTAAAGGTCCACCACGTCTTCTCTTGGTCATTGGTTGCGTGCGTCGGCAAGTTCGCTGGATCCTCTCCAGTGACACTTGCGGACGCTTGTCTGACTTTTGTTGGAGTGGCCAGTTTGACTCTGGATACGTAGCTCGACGAGGTGACCAAGTTTCGTAACGCTGTCATAGGCGTATTGTCCACCGATGTGAGCGTGGTACTTTCCGTACTACCACCCCCACGCTGAAAATCGTCGGTCCCTTCCGTTTCTGTTTTGATAACTGATGATGCAATGGAACTAGCACCGTCGCGTGTATATGTGTCCGTCTGCGTAGGCCCACCTGTGTACATTGTATTATTAGGCGAACTGCTAGTGTTTGTGTTTTTAGTTGTATTCCCCGCGACGGTACTCACAGCGCACTCCGTAACCGACGATGAAGAAGAATGAGAGGCAGACGTCGGTTTCCATATTAGGCTGTAGTATATGGCCAATATGATAGCCGCCAGAGACACGGACAACACGTATGCGAAAACAGTTGCCAGTCTCACCCACTTTTTGTTGGTCTTCGCTGCCATTTTCGCCTTTTTGTCCCCCGTGTATGTAGCAGGTTTCCCCCGTTCCATGTTGGGCATGAAGTCCCTGTCCCTCATTTTAACCCTTCTCCCTCGGTGCTCCGCCACGCCGTCCGTCTTGAAGAAACCTAGACGGTATCCACCGTGCAAAAGAAGATGCTTAGCCCGTTGGATGTTACCCGCACAGAACGTTTCCTTCCCCGAAAAATCACTTTTGAAGCAAAAATAATTTTCTCGCGCTCATCTTCGCTTGAATAGATTCACAAATAGCGACTGTACCATTCCGTTATTTAAGCTAAATATACAGGGAAGACGAATTGGCTATTCGGGGTCCACGCACGTTATGCTACCGCAGTTGTTTACCCTGGCAAACACCAGCTCTTATATTATAGGCTCATATACGCTTTTCCGACAGGGAAGCGAGTAAGTGATTTATCCGAGTCATTAAATGAGGTAACGTCCAAGTGCGCCTCTCTGTTGCACTGCAAATTAAGTGGACGGTCTGGTTCCAAAACATGGTCAGGAGGCGGATACTTGAATGAGCGAAGCAAGCCAATGCCTTGTTTTGATTAATTTCGCTGTCCTCAACTGCCATGCTTTCAAGTCATCAGCAGTTATATTTATCGCGATAAAGGCTGTTCTTTATCGATGCATTAGCATGTCATATTGCAGTCTGGATACGTCTAGACGAATCGTTTATTTGATTTGTTTGTGCTTCCGCGAATGCCTAAAACAAAGCTGAAAAGCCACTATATTGGCTTACGACCACATGTAACATATATGTCGCCTAGACGATATAGGAAAAACACATCATCACCTTATCAATTCAGTACACAAATAATCCCCCGGGGCCAATATTTTCAAGCGGTGCCATTGCTCACTAATCATCATACTGAATATTTAAAGTAGGCCTACATTAAGTAGTTTTAGTCTGAATCAGTGATGTTGGCCTTGAGCAAAAGCAATCGGTCCAGCCTTCTGGACTGCCATAAAATAAATAGGTCTATGCAGTTGTGACAGAATCCAGGAAAGTGATCTGATTGAAATGTTGAATCGTTAGTATCACCTGTCTACTGAAGTCTTATTTAATTTAATTTGAAGCATAGAGGCATTGCTCGATAAAGACCGCAAGGAACATTGTCTTGGCCCATAGTGAATATAAGCCTATCCACTTAAGGGAGCACCGCGTACCAAGGTTTGAGGACCAGTGGGCTACTGTATAGCCTACTGACCTCTTACTCTTTGATGACAGTTTAAGTTAGTGAGACTTTTAATGTTTTAAGAAAGCGAGATTTTTAATACTTTTTGTCAATATGAGAAACATAATAAATTATGAATTTCAATTATCTGATGCTCAGATTGCCAGATCGTGCACAAGTGCCCAATGACATGTTCTAGCTATTATTCGAAAAAATATCATTGTGAAAATTAAGAATAAACATGCTCCTAAAAATAGACGCGGCTTTTAGTAAATTATAGTTCAGTATAAAGTAGGCTATAATTAATGTACTTCAACGCACTTCAAAATCCATAGCAGGCGTGAATCACGTCAGCATTGTGACGCAAGCTTCTGTATGTTTCAAAGCTACTGTAGCAGGCACAGCACTTTTTTGCTCGGTGACGCACAGGGTGCTTTCAAGGTAGGGTCCTCAGCTGTTCGTTTTGTTGTTATGGGACCCCATCCAACTAGCGCAACCAGGAATGCATATGTACTTTTTTTTAAATCTTTTTACGGACGACTTATATTTAGCCTGCTTCCGGTGTTGGATCCAAACCTCTGTCAGAACTCAATTCAAGCTATGAAATGGTTCCACGTTGTCTACGTAGCCACCTAGCATGTTGCTTTTTCGGACTTGGTGACCATTTATTGACCTTTATGTGTTTCTGCTTTACAGACT
Organism: Esox masquinongy; assembly: GCA_016801175.1. Lineage (NCBI taxonomy): Eukaryota > Metazoa > Chordata > Actinopteri > Esociformes > Esocidae > Esox > Esox masquinongy. The sequence goes on along the minus strand of JACXGI010003517.1, from coordinate 24,001 downwards.
GATTAAAAACTAGGTTTTCCTATGTGCTACATAAGATGAAAATTGCAATATAACGAAGAAACAATGATTAATTGATTTGTGCAGATTTCAGTTAACATTGTAAACAGATCAAGCCCAGGTTTCACACACAACCGGCTGGACTGGCCATCGGGCATTTCAGGTTAATGCCAAACGGGCAGGTCGATTTTAAAGAGCCACGCTGGTCACATGATCATCCAAAATAGAAAAAGACAACAGATTCTAGCTTATTGACACAACGTGCCTTCCCGTCCTCCACAAACCAGATGGACACCTAAACATAACTCAATTGGAGAGTGATTTGTGTTGAGACATGGTGAGGTCATTGTTAGACAAGGTAAGATTACTTTTTGAGAACATTGGGTTTTTTTTGAAGGAGCTTGGCCGTTTTAATTGGGTGACCATTTCACGAGTGCAACTTTTGGCTCAGTGGGCCTTTCTAATATGCTTTTGTTAGAAAACTGCAAAAAAAAAATGGGTGAGTAGGTGACCTAAAGGAAAAGAAATGGGCTGGTATGTTAGAAAAGCCAAAACCATGCCCAGGTGTCAGGCATAAGGCACCCCAAAAATGGTGGAGTTGTTGATGTTGGACAGGGGTTGCTTTGTGTCTGTTCTTTAGTAACTCCTTGTGGTAGGTCCGGCACCTGCAAGCTCAATCATATTTGTTGGCCCTGAATGCGTTTCTGCTTGAGCGAGCAGTGGGAATGACTTGGCGAGATGTCCAACGAAGGTGCCAATGTTGCCCTTCAGCTCTCCCATTCCTACTGTGGAGTTGTTGCGTTGGGGCGTGGCCATAAGTGCGAACTGGAAATTACAGAATTGGGAGTGAAGAAAAGATGGGGTAAAAATCATAATACATTTAAAAAAAAAAACCCAGAAGAAAATGCAAGTTTATTTCTCAATTCGACTCTGCAAGACCTTAATCCAGCCAAGTACCTTCCATGTGTATATGTTGCACATCAGTGTGTTTATGTCTAGATGTCCTCGTTCAATAGCTCTGCATTTATTAATATAAAGTTTGTCTGCAGAAGTGATCATGCCTACCACTGCACAGATTAGTTGTGTGATTCTGAGTGTACGTGCATGCGTGATACGGGACACATTTCATGTTAAGTAACCTTTTCCATATTTCCTCCGTGGCTGTGGTCATGAATTATGGATGGGCTGTCTCTCCGGTGACAAGGTCCGCTGGGCTGATATTGCAGACTGACAGCTAGGCCTGAACATGTCAGCCAGTCAGTTCGTATCCCCTGGTGACGGTCTCCAATGGCGATAGCCTCCGGCTTACGTTTCCATGTTCCATTCTCCCTATTGTGGTCCGGCATGAATACATCACAAGGGTTGGCAATCCACTTTTAGCTACTTAGGTGCGCAGCAGGTGGCCTCCAAATCAGGCCCCCAAATTGCAGCATTACCGTCGTGACGTCCTCTCCCGGGGGGGGGGGGTGCTGTCAATGGCACGTCTGCCAGTATCTCATTGTTTTGCAGCCTTTACATATTTCCTGCGTGTTTGTGACACAGTAACAGTGTCTCCGTGGGATAGAGTTCCTTGTTGGCCTCGGGCGGCGCCTGGCGCGCTGGACTGGGTGGCTGGCATCGGTAGCGACAGCTTGGTACTTTTCAGTCATGATGTGTTGTTGGTGGATGTCGTGAGCGTGAGTTGGGACTCTCTGACACTTACATCCAGTTAAACAGTGGATGCCAGCTTGACAATACTGAAGGTTATTTTTGTTATGAGTTTAGGCGGTAACAAATTGTAACTGCAAGCTAATCTGAGTTTTATTGTTTTAAGTGAAATGTTCAGTGATGTTTTAATTTCACCGGTACTCCCTCCCCTCGCCTGGAGGTAAACCAGTTAGGCAGTCTGCATTTCATGTGTCAGCTAAAGACGTGCTGTGTGAGAGTGGTCTCAGGTGTTTGAAAAGAATGCCAGGTGCGTGCGTTCGTGGTCTGAAAAAGCACCTTGACATTTCCCTCTGGATATTACCAACGCCTCCAAACGGGGAGGCATAGGATGTGCTTCGGGGACGTACACCAACACAACCATCAGGCTTCACCTCGCCACGGCTCTGCTAGCCCCCCTGCTGCGATGTCACCCATCCTGTGACCACAACTCAACAGACACACTGTAATGCGCAGAGACACAGAACCTAGATGAGATGAATGGGCTCACCATCTGCACATCAAACAGACATCTGGTTCCCCTAGCCACCTCAGGCCGAGGAGATCAGAGAGGCATAATGGAGTGGAAATGCAATGAAGGCCAAAACCTTATTGCCTGTGCCTATAGCAGTGTGCCCATGTACAGGGGTAGTGGGTGGGGGTGGGTTACATGAGACAGCCGCAGACAGACTTGAAAGACGTCAGGTTCTGCTTGGTGTAACACGTGACACTGTTGTCATTGCCATCTTTAGCTCTGGTGAAGCAGTACGTGCCCTGGTAAGAGGCCCCTGCAACTAAATCCTGCGTATGTGAAAGCAGTTTTGTGAAATTTTGTGCATATACACACATGGTCGATGGGTGCGTTAACATGGCGTGTTTATGTTTATAGATCAGCAAAATGACGGCGGTTTGGAACTGCTGTATATGACACTACCCCGTAAAATGTAGGCATGAATACATCAGCTTTTACACTGACTTCACGTTGAGCGCTACACCACTAAAGTCAGGCGTTGAATGTACTTATGGAAAAATCTTAACAACAAATGACACAATATTATTGTGTGTATGTACTTTGTGTCTGACCTTTTGATCTCACGTTAACCAAATGCATAATCTACATTGTTTTGTCTTCTCTTCAAGTATGTACACGTATACAATAAAATTAGTAAGTGAACAAACAATGAATCGCTCACAACACTTTAAAAGCATAAATAAATGAAAGTAGTTGCAAGAACCTAAAACTTTAACTATCATCAAATATATCTTTATTTTAGAGCAACAGATTTTGTTGGATTTATTAAGTCATTTTTTTGTAAAATAAAATGAACGAATTGTTTGAACCTCAAGCATTTTTATCTTTGTTTGTTTTTCAATTTCTGTTCCATCTAGAATGTTTTCTTTCCAGTTAATGAATTTGTTGTACGTTTTGTACTTTGTCCATACTTGGTACAGTTCTTACGAAGCACAAACAATTCCATAAAATGCCTCTAGGGGTCAGTGTTGTGGAAGATATGCTGTAACCGATCAGAGAGAAAGAACTTACACAATATCAAATACTGTGCTAAGCACTGTCTGATTCATGTTTCTATCTGTAAAGAAATGCATCTAACTTTAGAGAATGGACCAGCTTTATATGACCCCAAAAATAAATTGGTCTGTGCTGCTACCCTTATTCTGGCTATATATGGATCACCAGGTTTTTGTAACAATGCTCTTTACTTACTATTTAGACATTATGCAACCAAATGACAATTCATCCAATAACTAAGCTAAATGGAACCAGGGTGTGTTTTTATTAATGTCATGTTTCCTTCTCTTGTCACCCTGCCGCCATGTGTTGCTTTTTAGCCAAACCCATCACAGATAGAATAGTCTGGCAAAGCTCCTCTCCTGTTTGAAGAGAAGATGTGGGGTTGGGATTGGTTACAGGTATGTTCACTACCCAAAACTGTAGAATTTTCATGAAGTTACATAAACCTAATGACAATAAATTATGTTAAGGAATGTACAGTAGATAGAATTTAGTGCAGGACAGTGTTTTATTTTCTACAAAGTTGATACTTTCATTTGATTCTTTTGAAGGATTACTTATTACTTTATGGCACATAGATGGCAGCATTTATTATCATGTACATTTTATGTACTTTAAAAATGTTGAGAAAATTTGGCATTATTACATTGACAGTGGACATTATTACATTGACAGTGGACATTACTGCATTGACAGTGGACATTATTACATTGACAGTGGACATTACTGCATTGACAGTGGACATTATCACATTGACAGTGGACATTATTTCATTGACAGTGGACGTTATTTAATTGACAGTGGAAATTATTACATTGACAGTGGACATTATCACAATGACAGTGGACATTATCACAATGACAGTGGACACGTTGGAACAGATGCATGTCAACTGCTTATTTCAACATAAAGGTGAATTTAGCTTTTTTCCATTTTGATTTTGGAGGAAACTGTAATCCATAACTTAGTTTTCTCTATGCTTACAAACTTCAAACTTTTCTACCAATAGCTAAAAATAGTAATCAGGTCGTGTGAGCATGTTTTAAACAAAGTCTCCATATCCATAACATGCTCACACACCCTAGTTACGTCCATGGATTTTTAACAAGCTTAAGCTTAGGTTAGTTTGTAATGGCAGTTTATGAAAGAAAACTGAACCATTTATTACAGTTTTCTGTGGCCAATAGATTGTGCGGAACCATCTCACCTGAAGTTCAAAAACAGTGTTATGTTTTAAGTTAAAAGTTCAACAGACACAAGACTTCAAACTATCTGATGAAAAAGCAAACACTTCTTTGTTGAAAGCAAAACATTTCTAATCTCTGATTTAGATCAACAATGCATTACACCTCCCCTCTACACAAGTCACACTTTAATATCCCTCTATGCAAGTTTCTGATGTAATGCATGTTCACAATAGCAAATACATGCCCAGGCCATAAAGCATAACATTTTTCTCTTAATCAGCTATGGTATTTTCTTTCTAATTGTGTAATACATTGTGAATAAAGTAGCACAGAAAAATTATTTAGGGCTTTGAAATTAGTATATATTTTTAAACCAATCAAGTCTGTAACTCTCAAATAAAAGAATCAGAAATATTTGTTCTACTACTGTTCAGGACCATTGTGAGAAACAAAGGGCTGTTTATTCTGGACAACAAACCTCAGATGTTGCTATTTTGGGACGCTGTCACTCATCCAAGCCCTTCTTGCCGCCCCCGTCCCTGGTCTTGGCCCGGAGTTTGTTCAGCTGCGACTCCGCAATATCTGCTCGCTCTTCAGCCTCCTCCAGCTCATGCTGCAGCTTGCGGAACTTGGCCAGGTTGGCATTGGCCTGTTCTTCGGCTTCCTCTGAGGCACGCTTGTAGGCCTTCACCTTCAGCTGCAGCTTGTCCACTAGATCCTGAATGCGTGCCATGTTCTTGCGGTCTTCCTCCGTCTGGTAGGTGAGCTCCTTGATACGCCGCTCGTACTTGCGCACCCCCTTGATGGACTCTGTGCCACGCTTCTGCTCCGCCTCCAGCTCGCTCTCCAGCTCCTTAATGCGTCCCTCTAGCTTTTGAAGCTGCTTCTTTCCACCCTTCATTGCAATTTGTTCTGCCTCATCCAGTCGATGCTGCAAGTCCTTAATAGTCTGCTCCATGTTCTTTTTCATGCGCTCCAGGTGGGCGCTGGTGTCCTGCTCCTTCTTCAGCTCCTCTGCCATCATGGCTGCATCAGTGATGGCCTTTTTGGCCTTTTCTTCAGCATTGCGGTTCTCCTGTACCACATCTTCCACTTCGGTCTGCAGTTGGAGTAGATCAGCCTCGTGTTTCTTCTTCTGGTTAACAAGGCTTGTATTTTGAGTGTGTAGAAGTTGCATGCGCTCTGATGTTTCACTCAGCTCTTGTTCAGCCAGCTTGCGACCTCGCTCCGTCTGCTCTAAAACAGCCCGAAGTTCCTCCAACTCTGCTTGAAACAGATTGTTCCTGCGCTCCAAAAGGGCAATGTTCTCCTTCAGGTCTTCATTCCCATGTGTAGCATCATCCAGTTGCAGCTGTGCATCCTTCAAGTATGACTGTGTGATTTTGAGCTGCTTTTGGGCATCAGCTGCCTGTCTGTTGGCTTGGCTAAGCTGGATCTCCATCTCGTTGAGGTCACCCTCCATCTTCTTTTTGATTCTCAGGGCCTCGTTGCGGCTTCGGGTTTCAGACTCAAGGGAGCTTTGCAGTGACTCAACCATGCGCTGGTTGTTCCTCTTTGCCTGCTCCATTTCCTCATCCTTTTCGGAAAGCTTCCGTTCAATATCTGCTTTCATCTGGTTGAACTCTAGCTGTGCCCGAAGGATCTTGCTCTCTTCGTGCTCCAGGGAACCTTCTGCCTCTTCAAGGGCTGACTGAAGTTCTGCTTTCTCTTGCTCTAGCTGCTTCCGAAGCTTTTCCAACTCATGAGCGCTTTTCCCTCCCTCACCAAGTTGATCAGTAAGGTCAGAGATTTCCTCCTGCAAGTTCTTGTTCTCCCTTTTGATGGTCTCCAGGTGATCCAAAGACTCCTCATAGGCATTCTTTAACTTAAAGAGCTCAGTGCTGAGCGAGCGAGCCTCCTTCTGGGATCCCTCAAGCTCACATTGTGACTCCTCGTACTTCTGCTTCCACTCAGCCATGACTTTGTCAAAGGTTCTCTGCTTCTTGTCCAGAGCTGCAGATGCTGCGTTGGATCTTTCAAGATCCAACATCAGGTCCTCAATCTCATTTTGTAGGCGGCTCTTGGTCTTTTCAAGGGAGGAACATTTTGCATTTACAGCCTCCACTGCCTCTTCAGCTTCTTGCAGTCTTTGGACTAACTTCTTTTTAGCCTCCTCCAGCTCCTCAGTTTTCTGGATTCCATCCGTCTCATACCTTGCTCTCCATGTGGACACCTCAGTGTTGGCCTTGGACAGTGCCCTCTGCAGCTCAGCCTTGGCCTCCTGTTCCTCCTCAAATTGCTCCCTGAGGAGGTCGCAGTCGTGACGGGCAGACTGCAAGGTGTGGGCCAGGGAATTCTTGGCCTTGACCTCCTCCTCGAGCTGCCTGCGCATGTCCTCCACCTGCTGGGTGTAGGAGCTCTTGCCCCTGGTAAGTTGAGAAATCAAGGACTCTTTCTCCTCCAGCTGACGTCCTAGCTCTCCATTTTCCGTGAGGAGCTTGGCCCTCTGGGAGGAAAAGTCATTTAGGGATCTCTGTGCCTCTTCATACTTGGTCTTGTACTCGTTCATATTGTCCTCCATTGATCGGCACATCCTCTCCAAGTTGGATTTGGCCTTCACCACACTCTCCATATTTGAGGACAGGTCATCCAGCTCCAGCTTCAGTTCATTCTTCTCCTTCTCTAGCTTCTGCTTGACACGTTGGAGGTTATCGATTTGTTCACCCAATTCGGCCACACTGTCCGCATGTTTCTTCCTTAAGGAGGCAGCAGTGGCTTCATGTTGAAGTGTAGATTCTTCCAGGTCCCTACGAAGCTTCAGAAATTCATTCTCCCTTTTCTTGTTGAGTTCAACCTGAGCAGATGTGGCCCCTCCTGCTTCCTCCAAACGTTCACTTATGTCCTCTAGCTCACGAGAAAGATCAGACCGCTGCTTCTCAATTTTGGCTCGGGCTGCTCGCTCAGCGTCCAGCTCCTCTTCAAGCTCTTCAATTCGAGCCTGGTTTTCCTTTAGTTTCTTCTGGAGCTGAACACAAGCCACCTGCTCATCCTCAATCTTTCCAGTCAGGCTGCTTATCTCAAAGTCTTTCTTTTTGAGTTTTTCATCTTGCTGCTGTTTGTCATTCTCCAAATCCATTAAATTCTCTTGGTTAAGTTTTAGGTCTCCCTCAAGCTTTCTCTTGGAGCGCTCAAGTTCCATTCTGATTTTCTTTTCATGTTCCAGGGAGCCCTCAAGGTCATCCACCTGTTGTTCCAGCTTAGCTTTAGCTTTGGTCAAAGTGTTGGCTTTGTCCTCCTCACTCTGAAGATCATCAAGTGTCTGCTGATGAGCCTCTTGGAGTGCCTTCTTCTCTTTGGTGAGCTTCATTATATTTTCATCCTGGGAAGCCATCTCCTCTGTGAGGTTTTTCACCTTGTTTTCTATGGCATGCTTCTCTTTCTCAACCTTGGCTAATGTCATCTCGAGGTCATCTATGTCTTTCTTCAACTCAGAACACTCATCCTCAAGCTTTCGTTTCTTTGCTGTGAGATCTGCATTCATCTCCTCTTCATCCTCCAATCGTTCTGTTAGTTCTTTCAATTTTGCTTCCATTTGGATCTTACTCTTTATGAGCTGCTCACAGCGCTCTTCAGCGTCTGTTAGCGTATCTTGCTCAGCCTGGCATTGTAGAAGCAGATCATTCTTCTCTTGGAGAATACTGACCACCTTCTCTTCAAGCTCCTTCCTTCTTGCTTCAGATTTATCAAAGGCCTCTTTTACCTTAGTGAACTCCTCCTTTATGTTTGCCATCTCCTTGTCAGACTCAGCACTCTTCAGCAGTGGCTTGATTTTGAAGAACAACTTCATCCAGGGCCAGTTCTTAACACTTAAGAAGGAGCGAAGGTTCCACTGTATGACTAGTAGAGCATCCCTGCGTTCCACAAGCTTCTGGTATTCTGCCCTCATGAGAATGGCTCTCGCGTTGGCCTGGATCCTGGTAATAATGCGGGAGAGTTGCTCATCTCGCATCTCTTCCAATGTACCCAGCAAGCCCGCTTTGAAAAAAACCTTGGTGCTGCCAAACCTATACTGACTGTGATCAATGTCTAATGAACCCAGCAGTTTTTCAGTGGCTTTTTTTGAGTCTATGAACTGGCCTTCAGGAATGACAGATGCATTCAGGATTCTATATCTCTGTTTGAAGTCACCATAGAGGACTCGGTTCGGGAAGCCTTTTCTGCAGATCCGAATGCCCTCCAGCACACCGTTACAGCGCAATTGATGCATCACAAGACAGTTTTCCATGATCCCTGGTGTTTTGCTCTCATTCGGAATCAAGCAGCGGACAAAGTGTGGATGGGTGGTCTTCAGGGTGGACATCAACTTGTTTAGGTTTTCCCTGTGAAGCGCAGATACCGTCTGGAAAGCGGACCCCTTTTTTTTGGCTCCTTTCCCTGCACCTTTGTCCCCTCCCTCAGTGGCTACTACTGCAAAAAGGTGACTCAGGAGTTTGAGGGATGATTTTCCGTAAAGACCACACACTGTTTCGTTCAGTGGATCTTTGTTCTTCACCAGCCAGCCAGTAATGTTGTAATCAACAATGCCAGCATAGTGGACCAAGGCGAAGTGTGCCTCTGCTTTGCCCTTCCCTGGAATGGGCTTTTGAAACATTTTGTTCTTGCCCAAATGGTTGTCATATAGCTTAGCCTTAAACGTCTGGTCACTGGCCTTTGGGAACATGCACTCTTCCTCTAGAATTGACATGATTCCAAGTGGCTTTTCAATTAGGTCAATGCAAGCCTGCAAGTCCATCCCAAAGTCGATGAACTCCCATTCAATGCCCTCCTTTTTGTACTCTTCTTGCTCAAGTACGAACATGTGATGATTGAAAAACTGTTGCAGTCTCTCATTCGTGAAGTTGATGCAGAGCTGTTCAAAAGTGTTGAAGTCAAATATCTCAAATCCAGCTATGTCCAGTACTCCTATGAAATGCTGACGGGCCTGTTTTGTGTCAAGGGAATGGTTGATTCTTACCACCATCCAGTTGAACATCTTTTCATACACTGACTTAGCCAATGCACCGATGGAGTAGTAGACCTGATCTACTCCTTGACCTTTGGTGACATACTCATTGCCAACCTTGACTCTGGGATGACAAAGTCCTTTAATGAGATCTGCAGAGTTGATGCCCATTAGGTACGCTGATTTGTCAGCAGCTTCTGTACCGTCAGGCTCTGCCTGCTCCTCCCGCTGCTTTTGTTTGAACTTCATGTTGCCGTAGTGCATGATGGCACCTGTCAACTTGTAGACCCCCTGTTTCTCCTCTGCAGTAAAGCCGAGTACATCAAAGGCGCTGTCAGTAGCCAACAGTTCATCAGAATCATTGATGGATGCTACTGTTACCTCTCCTTGAGAGATGTAGGAGTAGTCATATGGGTTATTGGTGATTAACAGCATGTCCAGCAGCTCTGGCTTTTTGTTGGACAATATCTGGAAGAAAATATGGTAGTTCCTCTCAGCTTTGAGCTGAAAGGTGATACGGGACTTCTCAAGAAGGTAAGTCTCAATATCAGCAGAGGACAGTTTTCCACTTGTTCCAAAGTGAATACGGATGAATTTGCCAAAACGTGATGAGTTGTCATTTCTAACTGTTTTGGCGTTACCAAAAGCCTCCAGTGCAGGGTTGGCCTGGATGATTTGATCTTCCAGGGTCCCCTTGCTGGGATCCCTCTTAGCACCACTGACTGCTGCAATGCTGGCAAAGTACTGGATGACTCTCTTGGTGTTGACGGTCTTCCCAGCACCAGATTCTCCGGTGATGAGAACAGACTGATTCTCCCGGTCAGTAAGCATATACTGGTAGGCATTATCAGAGATGGAGAAGATGTGAGGTGGGGCTTCGGCCCTCTTCTTTCCCCTGTAGGCAGACACAACTGCAGAGTCATAGACTGGAAGCCATTTGTATGGGTTCACCGTCACACAGAACAGCCCTGAGTAGGTGTAGATCATCCAGGCTGCATAACGCTCTTTGAGGTTGAACAGCACAGCTGGCTCGTGGAGGAACGTGAACATGGCCATGTCTTCGATCTTGTCATATTTCGGCGGGTTCTGCGGGTGAACATCTGCCTCCTTGACGGTCACCACGGTCTGGTCCTCCTTCTTTACCGTCACCTTTCCCCCGTCTTTGCTTTGTATCTGCCCTTTGACATATTCTACTTTGTTGTCGACTACGAAGCACTCTATCTTGATGTCAAAAGGCCTGGTCTGGGCTTCCAGGCGCTCCTTATCCGACTTCCTCAGAAATGGAGCGGCCTTCCCAAACTCAGCCATGAGAGCGTCACCCATTGTGATTGAAGGTCCTCGGACAAAGGGGGAATCAGTCGACGTGGACACAGAGCAAAGATCTTTCGTCTGTTGACTCTGTGGGGAAGTGCAAGCTCATCAGTGCTCTCTGATCCTTATAAAGGGGGACTGGAGGCCATATTAGGATGTAGCTGGTGTTGTGAAGAAAGTGGAACCCAATTTTATCCCAAGACTCGCAAGCGCCTTGCGGGCAGTTTCAAGACCTTTAGCTGTTAGTATCCATTTTAGGCGAAGTGACAATTCTCTGCTTATCTCCCAGCTTTACCCCTTCTTGAAAGAGATTCCACACACTTCTGCCAATGAAAATAGACTTACTTTCATGGTTAACTGTATCTCTGTCCCATACAGAAAAATGATATGTGAAATATACAAAAATTGCCAAATGTCCATTCATATTGGTTATTATGAACTGTATTTTGTATAATGCAAAACAGGAAAACTTTAAAGGAGAGGTATTGTAAAGAACAGTCTATGCTGCTTTGTTTAACTGAATAGCAGTGACAGGGTGGTTCCGCTCTATAGTTTCCTTATCTGTGGTCAGCTGTATGCCGTGGTCTCTATCAAAGAAACACCTCTCACAGCTCTCAGAAAGCAACCTGTCTCTGCTCATCTCCACTCAGCAATGCCTTTCAAACACCAAGGCACACCAAAGGCACTGGTGTCTTTATTTCATGTGGCATTTCACTGTCACAGGTCTAGATCTAACGGGTCATTTATGGACTCTCAAAACATGCTATGGTTATTTGGTTATATTGTACTGCATATTACTGTTGGTTACCTGGCGTCTCCTGGGGGGTATTTCAGAAAGCAGGGTTGACTGACTCTGAGCTGTCAAACTCACAGTTGACGGTTTCAGAAAAGGTGATAACAATTAGTTCAGTCAACTCTGAGTTAAGTTAACCTTGAGTAAAGCACGTGCACGAGGAGATAAAAAGCCCTCATCAGTGGAACGCCGATAACGTGATTCACCATAGCAACAGGGGAAAAAGGTTTCGAACCCCATACTTCTCCCCAGCGGAGTTTGATATATTAATGAATGCACATGCAGAATACGAGTATACATTCAAGAAAAAAGCAATGCAGTAGCAGCAGCAAAAGAACGTGCGCTAGCGTGTCAGAAAATTGCTGACCGAGACTATGCGTGAGCATTTATTGAAAAAAATGAAGTCACATCTCGAGTGTTCCACTCATTAAACATTTATATAATGTGTGTGTGGGAGTGTAATATCAAGTTCAGAGTGTATTTATCAAATGCCCCGAATAACGCAGCGTCATTCTGAACAGTGACATTAGTGTGACATGGCACACATCTGCATAGTAAGAATTAAGAATAATATAAAAAGCAAAAATACAGTTCCGGGAAAAATTAAGAGACCACTGCACCTTTTTCTTTCCTTTCCAAAAAAGTTGAAAAGAAAAGTTTTGAGTGAGGAACAGAAGCGTTCAATTTGCAGTGGTCTCTTAATTTTAACACTTCTGTTCCTCACTCAAAACTTTCCTTTTCGACTTTTTTGGAAAGGAAGGAAAAAGGTGCAGCGGTCTCTTAATTTTTTTTCCGGAGCTGTATATTTAAGTAGTAAGTGACATTTAAGCAAAACATAAGTACAATTCGCAAAAGAATTACAATTCTATGCTGGCCTATCTGCACATTAATGCTGTGGAAAGACTTCCTATGCACCTAATCTCCTTCATTTACAAGGAGCTGTGATAGGAGTATGAGTGCCATCTATGCAGCCAATCCCTGGACACCCTAAAATATTGACTGATTAGTGCTTCAAGTCTCAAAGCTTCATACTAAATAAACTGATTACTGCTTAGACTGATACCTGCACTTCTGTGGAAATCTTTTTTGATGAGTCTCGTGGGACCACGGTAAAGATAGTTTCATATTCACACATTCGACTACGCCCATGTACCGGTAAAACTGTCGTTGGTCTGTCGACCCCAGAGTGCCGAGTGTCCGGCAAAGCTATATCAACGTGCCGGAGGAAGGACCACTTAGGGACCGGGGTAAAAGTGCAGTCCTCAGAACGATGGCTTTTTATGATACAGTTGGTAGATTATTACCTGAAATAGATAGTGAAAAATTTCAGATTTTCATCTCAAATCGCCCCACTATAGTCTACATGACATTGTGAGCCTCAACTTTGATTTTTCCAAAATAGTGAGGTATAGACTTTTTAGGAATGTTTGAAAGTTTCCTTTTGAAATAGCTTTTTCAGTTTTTGAGATATTCATCCCAAAGGAATATATGGATGCAATTTGAATGTAATGAGGAATATATGGATGAGATTTGGGATGATTTTGGCACTCCGCGGTCGGCAGATCGAAGACTGTTTTACCGGTACTTGGGAGTAGTCGAATGTGTGAATGTAAAACTATCTTTACTGCGGTTCTCGAATGTCTGTGACTTGAGAACACTACAAAAGTGTACAGAAAATGTTTCAGTGCAAGAGCCTCATCTCTGACAGCCCGACAGAGACGGTTGCTTTGGACATATGCTCAGCATCACCGATGTTATACAGAAAACTGCAACACAAAGAATTTGTTCCGAACTGAGTGCATGTCCACGATGAATCATAGGAACGATATGAGGGCTGAGAATATTGTTCAGATAAATGATCGATTGTGCAGAATAACGGTAATGCCCAAACAGATAATCATTAAGGAATGATAAAAAAAATCCATGCGGGGTCTGATCACTCGATCAGACTGAGTATTTGTGCTTCAAGTGGCTCTTCGAGAAAAGGACACGCCCTGTCTGACACGTTCAGATAGCAGCTTTCAGTAACAGAGTAGAACAAACCAGAGATTCCCTCAACTGTGAGTCAACATACTCAGAGTTTTCACTAAACCCGCTTTCTGAAATACCCACCGAGACTATTAAGTCATTGCATAATAATAATAATAATAACAATCATTCATTTTGGAAAACCCACTATCAACATTTTTTTTCTTTCGTTTTTTTAACAGACGGTAGATTTTAAATAACAATGCGTTTTCAAAAAAAGGCAATGGAAATCCTTGAGGGGCTATGGTACTGAGCAGAAAATATATCCCCATATACTCCACAGCTCTCTTCAAATTTGGTGAAACGACTCATACGGCTTAGCTCTTGCTGCCGCTATCAGAGTTAAGCTATTTTGCCGTGCCTAATTATAGAAACGGAGAACATGCTTCGCCTTAAATTCTCAATGGCCGTTGAAGAGTTTGTTGATAACAGGGACTATAATCACAGGGCGCCATTCTATCCAGTCACACATCACTGCAGCACACTTAACAAGTACTCTCTGGCCTTAGTTCTGATAAGCTTTACAGAGTGTGATAGAGTGAGCTTTTAAAACTTCCTGAGCCACTCTCCTGGCCCTGTACATTTAATAAAATCCAAACGTCTAAATACATTTTTCAGTTTCAAATCGTTCAGAAGGGCCTGCATTTCAATTACACTTTCCTGGACTGTGGAAAATACAGGAAACATCATTTTATTGAGCGGCTGCCTGTGAAGCATAAAAAGCATCTGCGCCAGTGAGACCGGATGTATTAACAGAGGTGTAGGGTTGCAGATGTCCAGGAAATTGACCAAGGTTACCATAACATTCACAAATGTTGCTAATTGACAGGTCATTTGTAAATCTAGGAGAATTAATGATTTGCGGTTCACATGTTCTGTTGTTTATTTGCTCATTGTCGGTTGTCTTAGACTTTGCTACCTTGTTGATTGTTTGGTTACCTGCTATTTTTTTATCACTTTTTCTACCATATTTCCACATGATCTTCCCTCCAGACAATAAACAAAGGTACATTTTAGTACATAACCCACTATGATGCCTGGTAGGTTTCAATATCGTCCGTTGTACAATGTACTGCTATATTGTAAGCCACCATGAAGCCATGTCGTACACAACCTGAGTTGTCACTTATACCATGATTTGTGCTCTTCACACTTTACATAAAAACAAATATTTATTGACAAGGTGTCATGATAGTTACAGAAAGCTCAGTCACAAAGAAAAATGTGTCCAGAATGTTCTGCAAATAGGTATGACATTGATGAGCTCACTGGAATGACAACCATAGTTGTACAGTATATGTATGTTAGACGGGATGCTTAAATTATTCACATTCATATTAGTAATTTTACAGCAGGCTTATGTCATGTTGTGGGACTTACAACAAGAAAAGTGTGGTACAGTATTTGTTCACAGACCTTTATTTACAAAAGTACAGTTTTGTCCTATACCAGTACTAACGTGCAAAAAAAGGAAGTCACATTATAGTGTTGACCCAAAATCATACATTTACCTCAGTATGGTCATACTGTTGGCTACGCTACTCACATTCACATCTTTGCAAAATTCCCAATACTTAATAATTCTTTCAGTTCAATAAAACACATTTCTTCCAAAATACCTGATATGTCTTTGCATCTACACGTAATACGACAGAACGCAACTGTCAGACAGTCTTTGTAGATCATCCCCTGATCAATTCAAGAGGGAAACCACTCCACGGGATCTGCTAGAAAGTGTCTTATCGTTCATTTGATTTACAGAACCAATTACCAGACAAGTGTAGTGCCAAAGTCTGCAGTGATGGCTGAATTTTAAAGTCAGTGGACCAAGTTGGTCAGCGGTGGTGAGGACGTTCAATACAGAAGGTTCAAGTCACTGTGATTCCGCATTGGGGCATTTTTAATTTGCCTATTGAATTAACAAGTGCTCACATTAAAACGTCCAATTCCACTCAGTCCTACATAGTTGGACGCTTCTGTGGATCCCAAGAATCCAAGACTGCGCACCAGTCACTTCCTTTACGGAAGATTATGTCCAGAGGAGATGGTCATCAACCGGACGCACTTTCAAAAAGCTTCCCCCTCCAGCATCCACAGACAAGCTCAATCCTGGAACCTGCAGCCCACAGAACACCTGTAGACAGGGGGCTTGAGTCAGACACCGAGAGCCCCGGGAAGTAGCCGGAGCAGAGTGCCCAGTACAAGGAGTAATGTAGGGGAGTTGCTGTCACTGGCCTGCAGTATATGCTCCCTAATGACGGGCCTAAATTAGTAACCAGTGAGAATAAAATGTCAGAAAACACCTGTAAAAGGATAAATTAAAGAAAAGAAAGCTATATCCAGAGGACAGGGGATAAAAAGAGAGAAAAATAGAAGAGTTCAAGATGACCAACATAGAGATGATAGAACGGACCAAGACAGAGATAACAGAGATGACCAACAAAGAGATAATAGAGATGACCAACATAGAGATAATAGAGATGACCAACACAGAGATATAATAAAGAAAAAAGGGACGTTTTCTTCTCATTGTCTCCATATCCATCCACACACCGTGCCACAGAAAATCCACTCCCCATGGCAACTCTGCACCAATGTGTCTGGACGGAGTGGTAGGTCGTCATGCCACTGACACGGCAGGGTCGGACCCCATGAGATCAGCTCTGGCTGAACCCCCCCCCCAGTGCCCCCCCCCAGGGCCCCCGGTTGGGTCAGCAGCGGGACATGCGCTTGCGGTACTTTTCCACTAGGGGCACAAGGCACTGTGGCGAGTCACACTGCAGGAGGAAGGGGTGCTCCAACAGGTCGCTAGCACTGGCCCGTTCCTGGGGGTTCCGGGTCAGCATACGACCCAGAAAGTCTTTTAGTACAGGGGATATCTACACGGAGACAAAGAGAGGGAGAGGGAGAGAGAGAGAAAGAGAGGGAGAGAGAGAGAGAGAGGGAGAGAGAGAGAAAGAGGGAGGGATGGAGAGAGAAAGAGAGGGAGGGAGAGAAAAAGGCTGATTCATGTCTGTCTGTCAGTTGTGTGAGTCAGTGAGTATTGCTTTTATTTACCTCAGTGACTCAGGAAACTGAGGAATGAACAAGGAAACGGATTCTCTACTCGTGCATCCTGTTTGATTTTAACATTTACATTGCTCTGATAAAATGAAACACTTAGCTAGTCTACAGTTGGCTTGCCAGAGGAATGATACTGTCTGGTATTTATCTAATGTATCTCCCCTTCTGTGTTCTAGAGGAATTATACTGTACAGGACTTATTAAATGTATCCAGAGGAATGATTGTGTTATGTGTTACGTCCCTCTCGCTCTCCCTGTCTCCTTTTCTGTGTTTGTGTTTTTATTTGCAGATTGGGGACAGGTGGATCTGAGAGGGTTGTTAAGGTGATACGTTGCACCTGCGTTTGGCCTGTCAGGAGGTTTAACTTCCTGGTGCCCTGTCCTCTCACTCTCTCTCTCCGCAAGCACCATTTTTGTTTTGCGCTTTGGTTGATTGTTTTTTTGATTTGGTGCACCTTTCAACACCTACACATTTTGCATTCATCTATGCATCTCCATTACACTCCTCATATGCCTACTTCCACACTTCACAAGTTGGTTTTCCTTTGTAGTTTCATATTTTGTTAATTATTTAATAAAATTGTTGTTACTCCTTTAATGTCAATGTGTGGACTCCCTTGCCTGTCACTATCTAAGAGCTTGGTTGTGACATTTGTATCTAACAGGAATGCTAATAAGGAATAAGGAATGCTAATATCTAACATATTAGAGGAATGCTACTTTGCATGGAATCGATGTATATATCTAGAATGTTACTGTTTCTTGTATATATTTAACTCATCCAGAGGAGTGATACATTGTATTGTATTAATCTATATATCCGCAATGATAATGTGAATGCTATCGATCTAACGTCTCAGATGAATGATACCATATGATAGGTATTTAATGTATTGGAGGAATGATACGGTACGCTTAGTATCTAACGCATCTCACCTTCCGTACGTTCTTGACTGTGGGCGGCGGCTCATCCCTCAGCCTCTTCATAGCTGCCACTGGCGTGTCACTGAAGTACGGAGGCTCCCCGTCCACCATCTCTACCACCATGATGCCTAGAGACCACACGTCCACCTGAAAGACGCCACAGAGGCATGTACCGTACCAGTCAGAGGTTCGGACACATTGACCTGTTCAAGTGAAAGGCTGGTACTGTATATGAAGACAACACACACATACAGGCTGCTACCATGACTGTCAGATATTTCCACTAACTCTTATGCCTGAACCCTGGCCATAACTTTGAACCCTAAATCTAACCCTAACCTAACATTAACTTCAGTCATCCTAACTGTTATGCCTGAACCCTGGCCATAACTTCGAACCCTAAACCTAACCCTAACCTAACATTAACTTCAATCATCCTAACTGTTATGCCTGAACCCTGGCCATAACTTCAAACTGTAAACTCCTAACACTAATCTAACACTAACTTCAATCACCCTAACTGTTACACCTAAACCCTGGCAGTAACCCCTTACCCTAAACCTAACCTCAACCTAAACTTCAAACATAACCCATATGCCTACAATGGCATATTGGAAATTTGAAGACTTGGAAAATGTTCTGTGAGTCTTGGTCCTAAAAATGTAGGGAAACAACTACACAGAGCTGCAAGTGTGTGCGTGAGTGCAAGTGTGCATTCACACTTCACACACACACACACGCGCACAAGCACACGCGCACACACACACACACTTTCTCTAATAACTAACCAACATTAAGGATGGAAAATGGTCCCTATGTTGAATGCAGATAAGAAAAGATAGCCTGGTTAACCGATGTCACAGGGAGAGGTGTAGGCAAGACTCACATGATCAGTGAGTGTTGTATGTGTGTGTTTGTGTGTAAAAACAGATCAAAACCTAATTATCAGACAACTGTCTAGTGGTCAGACATGCACAGTTCTGGTTGGTTATTTGGTTACCTCAGTTCCATACGGTGTCTTTGACACGACCTCTGGAGCCATCCAGTAGGGCGTTCCAACCAAAGACTTCCTCTTTGGGATGTCTTTGCTGATCTGAGCACAGAATCCAAAGTCTGACAGCTTAATCTAGAAACGGAATAAAATATCACAGATTAAGGCTGTTATGATCCTTGGTTATTCAGAATGAAACTCAGGGACAAGTTCCAGTTTGAAAACCATGCTCATCCTAGCTTTAACTTCAGCACTAGTTCAACATTTATCTGATTTTTATCAATTAACATTATTTAAATCGGACTTCAGTAATTGAGAGTGCCTGTCTAGTTTCCGGAGGTTTTTCTGCAGGGCCGGCCCTAGGCATAAACGACATAGGCGGTCACTTAGGGCCCCTGACCACTGGGGGGCCCCGGACCACTAGTGGACAGGGGGCCCTCAAATCATATTTTGCTTAGGGCCCCCAAAAGGCTAGGGCCAGCACTGTTTATCTGTACGGTTTGCAAGAAGCCAATGGAGCTGGCAAGCAAGCTATCTGGCAAAAATATTTTGGCGTGGCTTTCCTAGATGACGGACAGGCTTGAAATGAATTTTGGATTTGTGGTGCACTTACCCTCCCATCCAGCGTGAGTAGTATTGAGTCACTCTTGATGTCTCTGTGGATAACTCCCTGGGAGTGAAGGTATGCCAGAGCTTGTAGCACAGCCTCACACACAGTGGCTATCTGCTCCTCGTTCAGCCTGGTGATAAATCACATGCACCTTAAGGCTGTTATTTTAACCTTGTGCTGGTGTCACAACATCTATCGCCTAAATCTGGTTAGCTAGATGTCACGGTCAATTAACAGGTAAAAACAAACAAAAAACAAACAAACAAACAAACAGGGTGCCTAAAACTGACCAGCTCCACACCCATCTAAGTGTGGTAAGTCTGTGAAATAGAAATGTGTTTTTGGCACATCTCACTCCCCCTTCAGAGGAATCGCGTTGCGACATGTGCGGATGTGTTTCGGCCATTCCTTCCCCACGGATTTACAACAATTCAATATTTCTCCATGACCTCAGAAGACTGTAATGCAGCACACCTCCCAGCATGCCAAGTGGGTCTGTTTCGTGCACATAGTCACTGAAATGCTGTCAGTGAAAGTCAATGACGACAAAATGACATGTAGCGTGTTTAACGTTTCGCGTATTCGCTACCTTTACTGTACCTGGTTTCCGAGACAACGTGGGTTAGATCGCCGCCCTGCAGGTATTCCATGATAACCCACAACTCCTCCTCCACCAGGGCACTCCTGAACATCTCCACCACGTTGCTGTGGCGATAGTCCCTCATGATCACCACCTAGGGGTGTAAATACACGGGGAAACGTGCTTAGGCGTCCCCCCGCTTCAGTCCTCATACGGCTTTGTTATTCTCCCTCTTGAAATTCTGAAAGTCTACTTGCTGGCATCATACCTCGTTGAAGAGCAGCTCCCTGCGCTGCTGCTTGCGGAGGTCCATCATCTTCACCGCCACCTGCCGCCCGCTGTGTTTCTCCCGGGCGATGCACACCACCCCCGTAGAGCCCTCCCCGATTTTCACAAAGTTCTCCAGGGAGGTGCGCGGGTCCCCCTTGTCCACCACCATCTGCAGGGCAGTCTTGAACTGCTCATGGGTCACCTTGGCCGGTTCGGGCTCCTGCCCGGCACTGGGTTTGGGATTGGGCTGCTGGGCCGGTCTGGAGGGCTCCCCAGTTCCTGGTGAGCTGGTGGCCAGGGAGCCCGTGGGTGAAGGCCGTGGCTGGGACGGGCTGTCCTGTTTTTGGAGGAAGGGCTTGGTCGCACCCTGAACTACAGGAGAAAAGCCAATATTGTAGCTACTGGAGGAGGAGCGTAAGGGTCTCTGGGTTCTGCCTCGGCCTGTGATTGGGCTGCTGGTGCCGTTAGGTGAGAACACTGGTGATGGCCCTAATGAATTCACCTGGGAGGAGACACAAAATAAAGTTTTAGCTAGGCCTTTGTTACCTAGACCACAGGCATACCCACACTGCTCTAATTTCGTGCTGTCACGTTCCATGGTCTATAACCTCCACACGCAATGCGTTGCCTTGGCGCGTCAGGGCTAATCTGGGAAAGAGACAGGCTTACCTTCAAGTCGTAGGACGAGTGAGGTCTCAGGGGAGAAGCGTTCCTGGAGGAGGACAGAAGGTCCGGCAGGTGACTGACCCTGGGCTTGGCCCTCATGTTGACCTGCTGCTGCGTCTGAAGAGACTGCAGGTTATAGCAGGATGCCGGCCTCTGACTGGCCACCGTGCCCTTTGGCAGCATCTCCTGTTCCGGCCTGTTCGTGAGTCCGGCCCCTTCGCTACGTGCGTAATGACCTCCCGTCAAAGGGGTTGTGGGGAGTGGCTCCCTTGGCGAAGGTGCAGGTTTCCCCCGAGCCGCAGTGCTTATCTCGTACGTCGACTTCGCGCGAGCCATTTGCCCGTTGGGCGGGAGGGTGGAGCCCTTGGTCGGGGTCGGCCTGGGGCTGCCACTTTCGCTATGGATCTGCTGGACCCGTTCCTGCCAGTAGGTGCTCCCGCCGTTCTGACGCTTCTCGCAGCCCAGCTCCTCGTATTGATACGTGTCCCCCTCAAGGAGCTCGCCCAGGCGGCCCATGGAGCGGGCCCTTTGCCGCGCCGACGGACTGGTCTTCCGGAGCGAGTTGGAACTGGTGACGGAAACACGGGTCATCTCTGAGATTACGTGGGAGATGTAGTCTCCGTGTCCAATGAAACTGCCCCTACAGATGGCCTGCAAGGAAGGAACGGTTGGTCCGGGATCGGGTCAATTCAGAAAGTGATTTGGCATTAAACTTTTTTTAAAATTATAAATGCTTTGTACTTGATCAAAACAAAAAGCCAGCTTTTCAGTTATTTATTTGACTGAGGTGAATTTACCCCAGCCAACCAATATTCATATTCCCAATATGGTAAGCACAACCTGGGCCCTAATTCATGGGTTGGTTAACAGAGTAATTAGAAATTATATTTATTGAGAAATGCTGTGTAAAAAAGTGACCTCTTCTGCCTCATATCAATCTCTGTCGTTTGCTGTCCTCTTGCACAACAGACTTGCCTCGGGTCAGGGATATTTCAACCTAGCGGGGCATCACAGCTGTGCTTTCACTTTTCATGACTGGAATCGTGTGAGAATGGGACGGATCCCTTAAGCAGAGACATGTAACACATCGCTGTGGTGGGTTTGAATGAATCACAGCCTTCAACTATGACCTTCGGGCAAGTAAGTCTGTGGGTTCATTTGAGCACCGACAAAAGAGTTACTGCGTTAGTACTATAACAGAGCTGATTAAACTGAAGCCAAACCCTCGGACTACAGTCTTCACAAAGACAAACGCAAAACAGGCCATCCACGACAGGACCTCTCAAAAAAAATCTCTTTGCTAATGAGACGGGAAGCAAGAGAGGGGGAAAAAAGAATATCAGAGAGAAAGAGAGAGAGAGAGAGAGAGAGAGAGAGAGAGAGAGAGAGAGAGAGAGAGGTGGTTGATGACGTCAGGGGAAGCCATCAGTGTCAGTTGAGTGAGCGTGATGTTGGCAGCCTCACAGCTTGAAATACCGGGCATGACAGAACACTGCTCGTGTTTGAAATTCCGGACGACAGCTTAGGAAAAAAATTAAGTTAAGGAGCAGCCTCATTATCTATCATTTGAATCGCCTCTTCAAGTTTAGTGTGTCAGTATGGACATCCATGCTGCTGGGTCTGTGGAGTGGTGATAAAGGGGTTTTCAGCTTTCCTCACTGGAGTTAAGGGTTTAATCTCAACTGATTTACTTCCTATATTTAAAAAAAATGGTCAATTATAGCCTACAAATATATATTTATTTAAATTATTATTAAATTAATCTGTACTGCAATGGATTCCAGTAAAATACAGCATATAGCAACCAACCGAAGGACTGAAATGGTTGTCAAAACCTTTGTTGAAAGGTCTTGAAATCCGGCTAGATTTCTGACCAGGTTGTGTGCAGAACTCCAAAATATCCATTTTTATTTATTGACCATTATTTTATTAGGTAAGCTGACTGAGAACACATTCTCATTTACAGCAACGACCTGGGGACTGGTTACATGGGGAGGAGAGGTGATGAGCCATTGAAACCGGGGATGATTAGGTAGCCATGTGGTATGACAGCCGGCCTGACCTCATACTGTCAGTGCCATGGGACCTTTACTAACCACGGAGAGTCAAGATATCCGAAAGACGCCACAGTATGTGGAGCCAATGTCCCCTGTCCTTTAGGAAGATCTCAGTTTGGGCGGTGAGTGACTCGTTTGTGGCATTGTGACCATAGAAAGATATTTTATCCACAGAATCATACGCCTCTAGAAATTGGAACATTATCGATGCCGGTCCTGACTTGACTGTGACCTGACTACTTTAATTGTGGGAAAATATGAGGCCCCGAGGCCAAGGATTTTTTTTTTAATCTAGACCTGATGATGGGTTCACTATTATCTAACTCGGAAATTAGCAGTTACCTCTGATTACCTCGTTCAATGAAACAATCGCAGTCCTGTTCTGTGACCCCATATTCAAATCTGGTGGCCCCTAGTTTTGGAAGCTTTGCAGTCTATACATGTACAGTCAAAATGTTTCCCAATATGTCTTTCCAATAAGCCCCAGTTAAATGCATACAGCTCCAAGGCACTAAACTCTGTGAGTGCCAAGTTAACATGCAGTTGTTTTAAGATGCATTTTGCATGAATCATTTACAATATCTCATAAAAGTGAGTACACCCCTCACATTTTTGTCAATATTTGAGTATATCTTTTCATGTGACAACACTGAAGAAATGACACTTAGCTACAATGTAAAGCAGTGAGTGAACAGCTTGTATAACAGTGTAAATTTGCTGTCCCCTCAAAATAACACAACACAAAGCCATTAATGTCTAAACCGCTGGCAACAAAAGTGAGTACACCCCTAAGTGAAAATGTCTAAATTGGGCCCAAAGTGTCAATATTTTGTGTGGCCACCATCATTTTTCAGCACTGCCTTAATCCTCTTGGGCATGGAGTTCACCAGAGCTTCACAGGTTGCAACTGGAGTCCTCTTCCACTCCTCCATGATGACATCACAGAGCTGGTGGGTGTTAGAGACCTTGCGCTCCTCCACCTTCCGTTTGAGGATGCCCCACAGATGCTCAATAGGGTTTAGGTCTGGAGACATGCTTGGCCAGTCCATCACCTTTACCCTCAGCTTCTTTAGCAAGGCAGTGGTCGTGTTGGAGGTGTGTTTGGGGTCGTTATCATGTTGGAATACTGCCCTGCGGCCCAGTCTCCGAAGGGAAGGGATCATGCTTTGCTTCAGTATGTCACAGTACATGTTGGCATTCATGGTTCCCTCAATGAACTGTAGCTCCCCAGTGCCGGCAGCACTCATGCAGCCCCAGACCATGACACTCCCACCACCATGCTTGACTGTAGGCAAGACACACTTGTCTTTGTACTCCTCACCTGGTTGC
>JACXGI010003516.1:0-61848 GCA_016801175.1 Esox masquinongy | reverse complement strand
TGCAGCCCTCCAATGCAGTGGTTTTCAAACCTTTTTCAGGAGACCCACTTTTTCAAAATGTCAAGCCATTACAACCCAGATGACCCAAAACAAAAAGGCGTCCTTAAAATCTACATTATTCCTATTATTATAATTGTTATTAGTATTATATTTTTATTATTATTAATATAACACCTTTTTGTTTTCACAATATGCATTATTTATATGCTCAGTAATAACAGAGTTTTTGCAGTATATACAGTGGATATAAAAAGTCTACACACCCCTGTTAAAACACCAGGTTCTTGTGATGTAAAATAATGAGACAAAGCTAAATCATGTCAGAACTTTTTCCACTTTTAATGTGACCTATAACGTGAACAATTCAATTGAAAAACAAACTGAAATCTTTGAGTGGGAAAAATAAAAAACTCACAATAACCTGGTTGCATAAGTGTGCACACCCTTAAACTAATATTTTGTTGAAGCACCTTTTGATTTTATTACAGCACTCAGTCTTTTTGGGTAGGAGTCTATTAGCATGACACATCTTGACGTGGCAATATTTGCCCACTCTTCTTTGCAAAAGCGCTCCAAATCTGTCAGATTGCGAGGACATCTCCTGTGCACAGCTCTCTTCAGATCGCCCCACAGATGTTCAGTTGGATTCAGGTCTGGGCTCTGGCTGGGCCATTCCAAAACGTTAATCTTCTTCTGGTGAAGCCATGCTTTTGTGAATTTGGATGTGTGCTTTGGGTCGTTGTCGTGCTGAAAGGTGAACTTCCTCTTCATCTTCAGCTTTCTAATGGACGCCTGAAGGTTTTGTGCCAAAATTGCCTGGTATTTGGAACTGTTCATAATTTCCTCCACCCTGACTAAGGCCCCGGTTCCAGCTGAAGAAAAACAGCCCCAGAGCATGATGCTACCACCACCATGCTTCACTGTGGGTATGGTGTTCTTTGGGTGAGGTGCAGTGTTGTTTTTGCACCAAACATACCTTTTGGAATTATGGCCAAAAAGTTCAACCTTGGTTTCATCAGACCATAACACATTTCCCCATGTGCTTTTGGGGGACTTGATGTTTGTTTTTGCAAACTTCAGCCAGGCTTGAATGTTTTTCTTTGTAAGAAAAGACTTGCGTCTTGCCACCCTACCCCATAGCCCATTCATATGAAGAATACGGGAGATTGTTGTCACATGTAGCACACAGCCAGTACTTGCCAGAAATTCCTGCAGTTCCTTTAATGTTGCTGTAGGCCTCTTGGAAGCCTCCCTGACCAGTTTTCTTCTCATTTTTTCATCAGTTTTTGAGGGACATCCAGTTCTTGGTAATGTCTCTGGTGTGCCATATTTTCTCCACTTGATGATGATTGTCTTCACTGTGTTCCATGGTATATCTAATGCTTTGGAAATTCTTTTGAACCCTTCTCCTGACTGATATCTTTCAACAATGAGATCCCTCTGATGCTTTGGAAGCTCTCTGCGGACCATGGCTTTTGCTCTGACATGCAACTAAGAAAATGTCAGGAAAATCCTACTAGAACAGCTGAACTTTATTTGTGATTAATCAGAGTTACTTTAAATGATGGCAGGTGTGTAATGACATCTATTTTGAATGTGATTGGTTAATTCTGAACACAGCCCCACCCCAGTTATAAGAGGGTGTGCACACTTATGCAATCAGGTTATTGTAAGGTTTTTATTTTTCATTTTTCCCCCTCGAAGATTTCAGTTGGTTTTTCAATTGAATTGTTCACATTATAGGTCACATTAAAAGTGGAAAATTTCTGGCATGATTTATCTTTGTCTCATTCTTTTACATCACAAAAACCTGGCATTTTAACATGGTGTGTAGACTTTTTATATCCACTGTACAGTGTTATTAGTACCATCAGAGCTATTTCTTAATAAAAATAACAGTGGGATATTACCATAACAGTCATCAACATCACCATGCTTGGGTGACAGACCAAGCTCATTTGCGCCAAATATTCCCTTTTGACTACTCAGTAGGAGCAATTCACTTAGAAGATTACAACGTGACTGATGCATCTGCTTTGTTGCGTTATTATAGTCCAGTCAGGTGTGCAGGATGTGAGTCTATTTTTGTTCCTTATTTTTATCTGTAAGAGAGGAAAATCCCACTTTGCATTCATATGTAGCTGTAAAAAGCAAAAGCAACAGAATGCTTGCTCTATTTAGCACTGGATATTCTGACGAGATGAGGTTCCAGAACTTCATGCATTTGTGTTGTGTTTTCAGTGTGGTCAGCTGTATCATCTCAGTGATGATACAGCTGACCACAGCTGACTCTCCCTATACCACACACATTGGGCTTGCTTCCTGGTTTGTGTTGGAGGACCTCAAAAAACAAATAAACATTTTTTTAAATCTTCCTTGTCCCCAATTTGCTGTTCAATTTAGCAAGACCTGGTTCGGGTACTCTCTGGCAACAAAATGATAAAATGATTGTAGTTATCTGTTGTATTTATGTTAAATATAAATAAATAAATGAAAGAGGTTGGAAAACATCAGGGACTTTCCCATTTGTTTAAATGTAAACAGTGCAGTGCGGACATGAACAGTGTGATCCACACTCTGGTTGTTTTGTTTGATGTAGTAGATATAGTGTAGTTAGTATACTACCTTGTGTGGCTGTGAAGGTGTATTGTAGATTTAACTTTCATTTTAATTTTTAGATAATCCCAGGGGGAAAAACTATACACGTTTGGTTTCACAACGAAATTTAAATCTCCCCCAACCCACTTTTGGGTCCAGACCCAGACTTTGAAGAACACAGTGTGACATCTACAAGGGAATTGCAGAAACAGTAGGTTTATGACTAGGTAGTCTTAGAGCTTTCAAACACTTCAATATGGAGTGTTTATATAGATGAAAAAGACATGATACCACATTTACATCAGAGATAAAACATAGTGTAAACAGGTAAAATAACATCTCGCTCAGTGTGTTGGAGTGGAATGAGTGGTTATGTAGGAAGTCTGGTTCGGTAAGTCCAAAAACAGAATATTTAAAATAAAATGTAATTGGAAGCAACTCAAAACATCCCATTAAGGCACCGAAACAATTCTACTATCTCAAGCAATAGCACTTGTGACAAAACTGCACAGAGGAATTGTTCTGATAAAATACAATACAATTATTGTCAGATTATCTTCCTTCTACTTTCCTGAATTGTCTAGTCCCTGTAAATTTCTTAAAAGCCTAATTCATATTGATACGTGCCTACCTGATTTAACTTGACATACCTTGTGTACTTATGTATATGGCCCACTGTCTAAACCTCTGTCAGCTTCAAAGAGGGTACCTCAGGGTTTGATTCTCAGTCTGACTTTACTCTCTGAAAAATGACATCTGTGCCAAAGTTATTGGTAATGCCAAGCTCAGTGAGTCCGTAATGTGAAATCAGGTGGAAAGTGTTATGTGACATACAAGTCTTGCAATCATTTCATAAGTGCTAATAATTTGGGGTACATACAAATTCTAGAATCCAGAGATCGAGTCAAGACCAGAACACTGGAGACCCAGACCCAAACCCTGGAGTCCCAGAACAAGACCCAAACCCTGGAGACCCAGACCAAGACCATTACACAGGAGACACAGACCCAAACCCTGGAGTCCCAGACCAAGACCCAAACCCTGGAGACCCAGACCAAGACCCAAACCCTGGAGACCCAGACCAAGACCATAACACAGGAGACACAGACCCAAACCCTGGAGACCCAGACCAAGACCATAACACAGGATACCCAGACCCAAACCCTGGAAACCCAGACCAAGACCCAAACCCTGGAGACCCAGACCAAGACCCAAATCCTGGAGACCCTGACCCAAACCCTGGAGACATAGACCAAGACCCAGCAGGTCAAGACCATGACAAGAACAAGACCAGTTTGAACCCAAAAAAACAAGACCCAGACCTAGACCCATGACCATCCAATGTTTCCTGAACAATATGAGAAAATGATTATAAAGAAATAAAGCAAATCCATTATGTAAAAGACCATGAGGTTATTCAACAATATACTATCAAAAATGATATTTATGATTGCAATGCCAGTGCAAAATCACAAAATAAAATCATTTTTGTAATAATCAAAAATGCCATTTAAAGTTACTTTCCTGAACAATACAACCAGGTATAGCGTTTAACTCTACAATTTGACAGAGATGGAGTCAAGATCATAACACTGCAGACCCAGATCTAAACCCTGGAGACCATCTCTGCTAGTATCTCCACATGCTTCAGAATTTAATAAGAAATGTAAGTACGCTTGATCAGAGGCCACGGTTAAGGACTGACAACAAGATTACAGTGCCCCCCTCTGGAGGATGATGGGACTGACAAGAATTTGTCGTTCAAACGTGGCTGATGTAGAAGATACTGGTCCATAAAAACATACTGGAATTTGAATAAATCTATATTTATGCTTGTTAGTCCCACTCCCTGAATGTAAAGTGTCTTAGCCACTCCGTATTTGCTTTTAAGAAAATGAGAGAGAGAATGCGATTTAAATAGAGAGAATGCAAGAGAAGGTGATGGAGTGCATGAGGACCTGAGAATACTAGGAGAAATACTATAGGACAGAAGTGTACATTATTCAAAGACGCATTCAGTAAATTTTGGAACTGGTTGTAAAAGAGATGCTGTTGAGCCAAAACGGAACCCCAAAATTGTGTACTATGTCATGTGTGACTGTGTTCCATTGTCATCCAAACCAAAGATGGGATTTCATGGATAACTGAGATGATAGTAAATCTACTTATAGATTATACACATATAATACAATACTGTACATCCAGCCGGAAATGGGAGGTTTAAAAGAAAATAGTTTGTTATTCAAAAAAGTCGCAGAATGCATCTTAAACTGAAAATAGAAGATTTTGGAGATTTTCAACAACCTGTATTTTTTATTTTTGTAACAACCTCTTAGAAGCATTACAATATATTATAAATCAATAAATATCAATAAAAAGTAAATACACTATGAAAAAACAGCCCTGACCTTTGTCAGAAACATTAAAACCTCTGTTGACTACCGTGGAATACATTATACATGAATCCCTAGAGAAGAACATGAATGAGCTTGCTCTCTAATTAGTCCTGAACTCATGTAAACATACTGATACACACATGGGGAAATAACACCACCTGATATTGTTTATCTTGAAGTAGTTCATAAAAAGAAATTTAAATGTCACCATAGCCTTTTTCAAGGATGCTTCAGCCAAAGTTGACTTTCCTCCAAGTTGGACTTAGTCCAGGGATGGTGCAGTCTAATATATTTTGGTATGTCTTAGTTACAGCGAAACAAAAATACTAAAATAATTCATTCATTTTTTGAGAATGGAGCAACACTGTTACAAATGAACACTGGATGCACCCCCCATACTGTAGTGTAAAATAGCTTTGCTGAAATAAGATAATTTTTGATGATTATTGTAGGTTAATACATCAATGTGACATGAATGCATCAGAACAGTAAGTTTCTCTCCCTGTGCTCCCAATTAGACCAGACATACGTTATTACTAGATAAGTACCTGTGCTGTTGTGTGCCTGGGGGACAGACTCATAGGACAGAGAGAATGGAGATGAGCAGTGCAAGGGGCCAGCTGTTCATCTAAATCACTTCCATTACATTCATCAAGCTGCTTTTACAACAACAATAACAAAAACCTCTGTTGGGGGATTGGGTGCAGTGATACCAAATTCTACCCCACATGACTATTTCTATATTTTTTTTATTTGAGGTTCGAATAAAATACAGTCATTACAGCCATTAATAATGCTACCAACTGATAAGAAGAACCTGTAGTTGTTACTTCTAATTATATATTGTATGGAGTCATACATGTTGATGAGGGATGGGGTGAGTGTTCATTGATAATCCCCAGAGTATAATATGCTATATATTGAAATTGCCGGGGCAGTTAACAACACTGACTACCCAGTAATTGCAGGTAAGAATTTTTTTCAGCAATCATTGTCCAATAATTGAGAGTGCAATAGGAACAACAAAGTCAGTTGGTTTATACATTTGTACGTTTTTAATTTACATTTTCTCTGTGCCTGTTCATCAGCAAGTTACCCACATCAGGTATTATGCTGGATCTGTGTGTTACCATCAAAGGGGTGTCCTTCCTGCTGCAGACAGGTTTAGGGATCCTGGGTAACACCCTGGTGCTGCTGGCGTATACACGGGTTGTCTGGTCTGAGCGCCACCTTCAGCCTGCAGACATGATTCTCTGTCACCTAGCCTTTGTGGACCTGATGCTCCTCCTCACCCGCTGTGTTCCCCAGACCATGACAGTGTTTGGCCTGCGTGACCTGCTGAACGACCCGGGCTGCAAGGTAGTCATCTACTCCTACCGCATCTCCCGAGCCCTGTCAGTGTGCCTCACCAGCATGCTCAGCATGTTCCAGGCAGTGACCATTGCCCCTACAGGTGGGCCCCACTTATCCAGGCTTAAGGTTCGGCTTCCCGGCCTCATCAGGCCCACCTTCGCTGGACTGTGGCTTCTCAACATGGCTGTGTGCATTGCTGCCCCGTTTTTCTCTGTAGCCCCACGCAACGGCACCGTGCCTGCCTTCACACTTAACCTGGGCTTTTGCCATGTGGATTTTAGGGACAGTCTGTCCTACAAGGTCAACGGGGTGGCTGTCTCTACACGGGACTTCGCCTTTGTTGGGCTCATGCTGTGGTCCAGCAGCTACATCCTTCTCCTCCTCCACCGCCACAGCCGCCAGGTGAGAAGCATCCGACGATCATCCCAAAGCGGAGGAGCTGAGACTAGGGCAGCCAAGACAGTGGTCATCCTGGTGGTGTTGTATGCTGTTTTCTTCGGTATAGATAATGTCATATGGATTTACATGTTGACGGTACCTGTGGTGTCTCCAGTGGTGACTGACATGAGGGTGTTCTTCTCCTCCTGCTATGCGTCTCTCAGCCCCTTCTTCATCATCAGCTCCAATAAGAAAGTCAAGAATAAGCTGTTGTGTACTACAGCCGTCCATGAGCAGCCCTCAGTCAACACCCAGGACTCCTGTGACAAAATCTAATTTCATCCAAGCTCTGGAATTTTTTTTTTTTAAATTCTGGTCATATTATACATTATAGATGGTCTTCTTGTGATTCTTTTCTGCAAGATCATATGCCAATTAACCGACTTGCTAGTTAGGATCTTATATTAATTTCTGTAATTGACATCCAGCTATCATTGAACGTTCTGAAAACCAGTTTGTTTCAGGTTAGTTATTTTCCATACAATCTTTCCTCTATGATGTAGGACAGTTGCTTTGGAACATTCTGTGTATATTTAAAGAACGTTAAAAAAAAGCATTTTCTTGGTATTTCATTATAACAGAATGGTTACTAAAAGTTTTAACATGTTCACCTTTGATAAAACATTTGGCAATGTTCATGGAACGTTCTCTAACTTTGAAATTAGAAAATTATCTAAGAATGTTATTGGATACATGTACATTGCATTTTTTAGGTAAGCTGTCTGCACCCACTAATGGGAATGATCTGATCTAAATGAGTTCTTGTTTCTAATGATCACTTTGCATAGACATAAATAGCTTGCCATGCTAGCTCAATGGTGGTGAAGTGGATTGAATGGATAGACAACAGAGAATCATAGGGTTGAATCTCAAGTGATGCTGTGTCACAATAAAAATGTAATGTGCTTGATTTGTAATGCCTAAGGAAATGAATTGCTGGGTGTCCTATATAGTTGTGCTTGAACAATAAATGTACAAATAAACAGTGATCCCAAAATCATTCAGCAGCATTACTAAAAGTCTTAAACATTCAGTTGAGGTTTTAAGGAATGCATTGAAAATCTATATTGACCTATACTCACAGGCCATATTAGTAGGAACAGCTTCCTGTTAATTAAAATAACCAGAGCTCATGTGGCTGCAACTCAACATATAAAGAATACAGATATGGTCAAGAGGTTTAGTTGTTGTACGACCAAACATTGGAATGGGAAAGACGGTTGACTAAAGCTACTTTGACCCTGGCATGATTGTAGATACCAGAGGTGATGACAGCATCTCAGAAACAGCTGATCTCCTGGGATTTTCAGTCTCTCGAGTTTTCAAAGAATGGTGTGATAAACAAAAAACATCCAATGAGTGGCAGTTATGTGGGCAAAAACACAGTGTTTTTCAACGTTCTGAAAACAGAAGTGAATATTTAAGCTGTTTATTTTATAGATTACAGGGAGGTTGTCAGAACATTTTACTATGATTCCGAATTGAAATTACACACTCACAGGTCACTTAATTATACCTATCTGTTCTGGGTAGAACACCATTTTCCATGTATTCAATTGATTTATGTGTTGCAATTTAATTTTCATTGTTTTCTATCAATTGATGTTTTCTCTACCTTTGGCTTTGGAATGGGATGGAATTACTAAAGGGCCACGCGCGCAGCTCGCCGCCGCTGACTGCACAGATTTGACAGTTCCGAAAAATGTAAATAAACAAGCAGGCTCTCGATTAACCCGGAAAAAGGAAGTGCAAGAAGCTAAAATAGTTGTGTCGGTGTGAATTCGTCGGACAAACTCGCTTTGAAATATAACTGATACAGAAGTTTGAAAGCCGTTGAAATAATCATTAAAAAAAAGATGAATTGCTCTTAAATCATGGTATTTACCGCAGCATTCGAGATGCTGCAAGCTGGCTAGTTACCTTCCCGAGCCGTTGTATACCGACTAGCTAGCTTGTGAGTGTTGCAACTATTTAGTCAGTGTACTCGTTTTTAGCTAAATATGTCGCGGATACGTTTAACTAATTTGAATGGTGGCCAGTTTAAATAAGTTCAAACGTGTTTTGGAGTTGAAGTGTTGCCTACTTTGCTGGAATGATGATGACGAAGCAGCGCTAGCTAATGTTAGTTTCCAATATTGACTTCACTGCGCCATCCCACTTTCATAGTACTAGTGATAACTGCCCCTGGATAATGGTTCTACTGAATAATCTCTATTTTTCTGGGAATTATCTTTAGTGTTTCACCCGAATACAGCTGGACAGTTGTATCATCTATCTACAAACGCTTTATCCTTTGGGGTAAGTCACGTCTGGTTTTTCCCTGTAACTTCATGGTCTAAGTTAGGGATTGTCATAACTTCTAATTACCCGTGCGATATCACTTCAACGATACTCGAAGTGGGAAAATTGGAAATACATTTATTGCCCGAGTTTCCCCGTTGTGACACTTCTTTGCTGACCAAAATGTGAAAACGATCTGTTTTTTCTAGTGACCTTTTTCCTTTTCAACCAAACGGTGACAGTATGTTTTTAACAAGGTTAATCTAACCATTGTCAATTAATGTTGAATTTATTGTCCATGTGGAAGCTAGGTGAATTGCAGCAACAACAGTTGGTATTGAAACCAACTCTTTCCAATCCAGAATGTAAAGTTGTTTTTGTAATAGACCTTTGGTGGATAGTCAGGTTTTCTTATCAATAAGCCAAGCATTCCAGATATATGGACATCAATGGAGACACAATATCCACCAAATGTCTATTATAAATCATACTTCATCATACCTCACTTCCCAATCCAACACTTCCCACTTGCTACTACTTTCACTTTCGGATTCAAAAAGCTATAAAAATAATATAAATGTTTTCTTCAACTTCCATTTAATTTCTACAAGCACAACACACCATCTGTAATTTTTCTAAAATAGTTTCAGTGGTGAAGCATGACATTACCATTCCTGCGGAAAACAAATGTTGGATTTAATCTGTGAGAATTGAAGCTAATTGATTGCATCCAAATTGGTCACTTGAATTCCTAAGATTCACATAATATTAAATATAGTACCCCACATTTTCACCAAACTTCATTCTACAATTGTGTAAGGAATCCAATAACATGGTCAAATGCCAGAAAACCCCACACAAAGCCCACCCAGTGCCAAAATACTAAGGGGGTTCTTAAGTTATTCAAATTTAAAATTATATTACACCCCAGCTTTGTTCCTTTATAAGCTAAATACTCAAGAGGAAAGACGAAACATTTGTTAGGGGAAGCGCAAATGTATTGACCTTACAATATTAAAACAATTTACACAATTATGAGCAGTTTGCTAACTTTAAATGAACTGCATTTTAGCAAACTCAACTGTCTAATTATCAGTGATAAACTAAATTTCTGTACTGTCCTGAATTATAACTAATCAATCAATAGTTTAGAGTTCCCAAATAAAATTGAAGGCAACAAGGACGTTTCATGTCAGGAGTCTGCTGAATATCTGGATAAGAGCAACTCCACTTTCAGCATGGTCATTCGCCACTTTCATAACACAAAATTTCTCTCTGGCCTACTTGAAGTCCTCTAAAATCAATCAGTAAAATGTATTTTATAAAACCCTTTTTACATCAGTAGTTGTCACAAAGAGATTTTACAGATACCCAGCCTAAAACCCAAAAGAGCAAGTAACAACAGAGTCGATACAGTGTCTAGGAAAAAAAATCCCTAGTAAGGTTGAAATTTAGGAAGAAACCTAGAATGGAACCAGACTGAGGGGTTTGGGTTCTTGTCCAAGGGCTCTTGTCCTCCTAAGGTTAAACTCTCGTTCTTCCAACATCTCTGGATCAACTTAGAGATATCCATCTCAAAGTTCCATAATTTTAAACAGTTCAACAGACTTCAGCATAACAAAATCTTTTGGCTTCATCTCTCGGAAAGAATTGAGGCTGACCGTTACCTTCTTTGTGTTAGATGGATTTGAATCCGGCTCTCTTGTGATGTTGACCATTAGCCTCTTTGTTGATTGACCTGACTGTCAAAAAGCAGCTGGGAAATTCAACATCACAGAGCTACAGTAGCCTACCTCTAAATAATGTTAAAATGAAATAAGGACTACGCTACAGGATATGATCAGTTATGTTGTACTAGTATTATGAATCAGACTGCAGCTTAGAGAATCATTTGTTAAACCTTGTGTAATATATTCTAAACAATTTGTGATTTTAGTTTTTCTTTATTCACTGCATCTTCTATTGCAATGATGTTGCAATACATTATACAGAACAAATAAGCGATTCTCCATATTATGTTCAGAGGTACGAAAAGTACAAAGTAAAAATACTTGGCTGTGTTTACTAGTTTTTGGAAATTCTTAAGAGCTAAATGACCAGGTAAACAGAGTTCATAACTAACCAGTGACCTTAATTGATAATTTACACTTCCTTTTTGCCGCACCACGTAAGTGGAGCCAGCCAAGAAGAGGGAATGTCACTGACTGACTGACTGACTGCCTGCCTGCCTGCCTGCACCTTGTTAAATAGCGTAGTGGTTAGAGAAGCGGACCTGGAAACTATAGGTCCTGTGTTCGTATCTCCTCGCAGGCGAAACGAAGTACGCATTATGAATTAATCTGTATAGACGAAAACTTTGCTGGCTAAAGCCTTCAGTATCTACATTATTGTAAGCCTGAAGTAAAACAGTTTACGGTTATATTGCGACTGTTTCTGGTGGATTTTCGAAGTACACATCCGTGCATGCGTTTTGGGTCAGGATAGACAAACACATTTGCTGACTACAACATACATTAGTTACGTTATAGTAAGCCTTAACTTAAACTGTATACGATTATATTGCGACTGTTTCTGGCATGGAAAAGTTCATCTTCAGTCTCGCTAGCAATTGCTCAATTCTTATGATAATTCCTAGGAAGTTAGTAGATACTAGTAAGCCTATTATTGGCTAATAAGCTGTTAAAACGGCCAGTGGCAAAAGCAATACAGTTCATACACGCTATGGTGGAGGTAAACTTAATAAGAAACGTTAGTCAGTTTGACACAATCCTCAATGGAGTCTAGCTACTGCTGAAACGTGTAATGCCGTGGTGTAGTGGTTAAAGACAGTGCCTCTCATGTGGAAGACCTAAGTTCGAATCTATTGAGAGCAACAACGTTTATTATTTCTGTTAGATTCCACGATTCTCTCGTCTTTTCACTTGATGAAAAAGTTAGTTATCGTCGCATTTATTGATAGTTATTGTATATATGTCATTCACGAATGAAAGAAAAATGTTGTTTTGCCATGAAAGAAAAAAATATGTTCTTATGCCATGAAATGCAATTGCTCAATTCTTATGACTATTCCAGTAAGTTAGTAGATAGCGGTAAAGCTTATTACTGGCTAATACACTGTTAAAACGGCCAGTGGCAAACGCCATACATAGACTCTATTTGTGGTGGAGCTAAACTTAGTAAGAAACATTAGTCAGTTTAATTGTATCAATGTCATTCACGAATGGCCAATTAACTATTAAAACAGCCAGTGGCAAAAGTGGATTTGTTCAGGATAGAGACAAGAGGCTATACTGACACCCAGCCACTGTACAGCTCTGTGGTGTAGTGGTTAACGACACAGCCTTTCACGTGGGCGACCCAGGTTTGAATCTCAAGATGGCAACACTTTCTATTGTGGGCTGGCTGAACTAGGCTTGCCTGGTTTCTTGTTATTTAATTGATTACTGGTTAGTTTTAAACTCCCTTTACCTGGTTACTTTACTTCCCTAAAGTGGTGAACACAGACGAACCCAGAGTACTTTCACTTTGTTCTTTTTAAAGCTCTGACTACTTGCTACTTGTACTAACTACTTGATTTCTGGTCACAAATTTGTCATGTTCAGTCTCCACTGTCCTTTTTAATCAAAATGTCTGACATACCAGTTCCTTTAAAAAACAACCCCAGTGATTTCAAGAGCCTGATGTATCCCAGTCCTGTTTCCCTGTCCCTCACTAAACTCATCACCCACAACAATGACTGCATTTCCTTCTCACTGGATGCAATTGCTCCCTCCAAAACTCTGTGGTTTTCACCATCACTGCTTCCTGGTTGCTACACCATTTGAAAACCGTTGCAAGGTCTTCTGCTTTCTATGTACAGCAATTGGACAGTGACACTTTTTGGAGGGCCTCGTATTCCAGATTAACATAAAGTATTTATGTTTAGTACATGGTCGCATATCAATGATTGCCTGATGTCTGACTGATAACAACATATGCTAATGTGTCTTCTGTGCTGATGAGATTAACATGTGTTGTATTTCTGTTTGGAAGCCAGGGCCTTAACATACAACCTTACATGCTGTACAATGAGACTGTTAGCTACAGTTTGCCTAGCTGTGTTCATTTTAAGTTATGGCGTGAACATGTGGGAACGAATATTTTACTCCACAGTGACTTTGTTTCTGCTTTATAGCTGATGTTCTCCTATTTGTTTTGTTGTGGCACCAGCCTGGATTCCCACCAGATGGTTTATGTGTCACTGTGAAATGCCCTGACACGCAGTCTTCACAATCAACAGACAATGGCAAGAATAGCATGGTATCAAGAGAAGGTAAGACATACTAGACTTTCAGTGGAACCAGGGACTGAAGTCTGTCACATGAGGTGATACAAACGGGCGTGTTTTCATGTGTCAACAGATTGGTGCCTATGACCAGCAGGTCTGGGAGAAATCTTTAGAGCAAGCTGAACTTAATGTAAGTTGACAGCATTTGGCATACATGCGTGTAGTTTCTAGTATGAGTAGCATCTGTCACTAAGATAACTGTCACCACTACAGGGTATTGACAGTAAGCCAAAGAGGTCTGGACACATCAAGCCAGACCTCATTGATGTTGACTTAGTAAGAGGTGAGTGTCCATCCACGACATGGTGTTGTACAATGTCAGGCTCATTTGCACAGTGTTAAATTGACTTTCCTTTTCCAGGCTCAACATTCAGCAAGGCCAAGCCAGATAGTCCATGGACAGCACTGACCCGAAAGGGTCTGGTCCGGGTGCTCCTCTTCCCATTCTTTTTCCAGTGGTGGATCCAGGTGACCTCAAAGTCCATCTCCACTTGTATCCTAGTGCTCTACTTGATGCAAGGTAAACGTTCATCTCAGCTTTGTATCTTTGGAAATGGGTCAGAGGATCACTGTGTACTGTTAAGAAGCCCTTCAATATACTGTTTATTGAACTAAAGTAAATGTCCGTTACTAACTCACTAATGCATAGACTTACCGGTTTGGGCCATCTGGTTCTTTTTGCAGTGGCAGCAGCAGTGTTGTATGTGGAGGTTCCTGCAGCCAGTGCTAGTGAGCTGTTTGGGCCCATGTGTCTGATGTTGTTGCTGGGGACAGTCCACTGCCAAATAGTGTCCACTGAGTCCAACCGGAGCCCCTCAGCCAGCCCTGGCAGCAGCAGCCCTGCACGCAGGAGGAGGTAGGGCTCCTAACCGCCAGTAACACACACATGCTTCTCACACACCACACTCTGAAGGAGGAGCATTTTGTATTTCCTCAATTAGGTAATGGCTGTCATCTGGGGCCTCCTGCTTATTAAAGTGTTTCCATTTGTGTAAATGGAGGACGGTGTTCAGTGTGTAAAAAAAAAAAAAATTAAAACAAGAAAGAAAAAGAGCCGTTTAGACCACAATCTCTGTCTTGTCAGAGTGAGCGTGTCGGCTAACTGTCTAACACACTCCTGCAAACTGCTCTCACAATGGGTAAAATGTTCCTTCATTTCTCTCTGTCATTCAGGCCAAGGAAGGGTAGAGGACTGAAGAGAACAGAGGGACATGGGAATGACAGGGACACTGAGCCTTGGCAGCTGGAAGAAGTCCAGAGAATGTACAGATCAGAAGAAAGAAGGGTAATGCCATTAAAACACACCTTAAGACTGCTATTGCTAAGAAATGGAATGGCAAAAATTAAAACATAAAGCTGACCGGACTCTTTGGTCTTTTAAAAACCTGCTGTACTATATTGTATTCTATTTAAAAAAAAAGTAGTGTGTGGGAATTTTTTTTTACTCTGGCTTACAGTATAATGATGTTTGTTTCAAACACTGGGTTAAAGAAGTTAGAAATCTTTTGGGGTTTTAGAAATCTTGGTGTTTTCTCAACATTGTTAATGATTAGCATGATACTGGTATCATTGTGGACCTAGAAACAATGACTAGGGTATCTACCTAAATATAAAGCAATTATTCATATTTGTAAGTCAAGTGGTTCCATATTATCGCATTTTGATGTCTTTGTGTTGCTCGTGCATTAAAGATTGGGGTTTTTGTGTGATTGGTGTTTTGGCTACCTAAGTGTTTTTCATCCAGCTTATTCTTCTGCTTATTGTGATGTTGTTTAAGACCAGTCAAACAAAGTCAGGCTTTGGGGCCTCTGATGAGCTTTCCAGTGATGAAGAGGTAGAAGCAAAACTGCCCAAAGGTGTAGCTGGACCTACACCTGCATCTATCCTCAGGAAGAGACACCTTCATTCCTTCTCAGGCCCCTCACCTGCTCAGGTAAATCTTAAGATACAGTGGGGTAGATCCTCAGGAACCTTCTCTAAAACTGTTGGTTTAAACCATTCATCTGAAACGGCCAGCTGCTTGATTTTTCTCTTAGGCCAAACTGGTATAATTACTCAAAATGATAGGGCTGAGATAGGCTGAGTCATTATTTTGTTAAAGGATATATATTGCCTTTGGAAAGTATTCAGACCCTTAATTTATCACATTTTGTTGTTTTGTAGACTTAGTTTAAAATTGATTAAATATACACTACCGTTCAAAAGTTTGGGGTCACTTAGAAATTTCCTTGTTTTCGAAAGAAAAGCAAATTTTTTTGTCCATTAAAATAACAACAGATTGATCCGAAATACAGTGTAGATATTGTTAATGTTGCAGATTGACTATTGAAGCTGGAAAAGACTGATTTTCAATTGACTGATTTTCAATGGAATATCTACATAGGCGTACAGAGGCCCATTCACAGCAACCATCAGTCCTATGTTTCAATGGCATGCTGTGTTTGCTAACCCAAGTTTATAATTTTAAAAGGCTAATTGATCAATAGAAAACCCTTCTGCAATTATGTTAGCACAGCTGCAAACTGTTGTGCTGATTAAAGAAGCAATAAAACTGGTCTTTTTTAGACTGGTTGAGTATCTGGAGCATCAGCAATGGTGGGTTCGATTACTGGCTCAAAATGGCCAGAAACAAATAACTTTCTTCTGAAACTCGTCAATCTATTCTTGTTCTGATAAATTAAGACTATTCTTCATTTCAAAAAGCCATATCTCAGACTGGCCAATAAAAAGAAAAGATTAAGATGGGCAAAAGAACACAGACACTGGACAAAGGAAGATTGAAAAAACTGTTATGGACAGAGAATCTAAGTTTGAGGTGTTCGGATCACAAAGAAGAGCATTTGTGAGATGCAGTCCAAATGAGAAGATAATGGATGAGTGCTTGATGCCATCTGTCAAACATGGTGGAGGCAATATGATGGTCTGGGGGTGCTTTGACGGTGGTAAAGTGGGAGATTTGTACAGGGTAAAAGGGATCTTGAAGAAGGAAGGCTATCACTCCATTTTACAACACTGTGCCCTGTGGACGGCACCTGATTGAAGCCAGTTTCCTCCTACAACAGGACAATGACCCAAAGCACAGCTTCAAACTATGCAAGAACTATTTAGGGAAGAAGCAGTCAGCTGGTATTCTGTCTGTCATGGAGTGGCCAGCACAGTCACCTATCTCAACCTTGTTGAGTTGTTGTGAGAGCAGCTTGACCATATGGTATGTAAGAAGTGCCCATTAAGCCAATCCAACTTGTGGGAGGGGCTTGGGGATGCATGGGGTGAATTCTCTTCAGATTACCTCAACAAATTGACAACTAGAATGCCAAAGGTCTGCAAGGCTGTAATTGCTGCAAAGCGAGTCCTGCCATTTATGTTGAAGCCTGAGTGAAAGGGGTCCATGTAGTTTGACCAATTGCATCATTTCCACAGGATGACAGTGGTGGAGGTGCCATGGATGCTAAGGTGAAACGTTGTGATGTGGAACGCCTGAGGCAAGCCTCTGATACAGATGACACAATGTGGGAGGAGCTTCTTCAGGAGCCTGACTCTGCCTCCACTGGTAGCAGTGACAGTGAGGAGGAGGGGCGGTACTGCCCAGGCCTGACCGTTCCCCCATCCACCACCCTCAGCAGTGATGATGAGAACCTACAGCAGGTGTGTCCATCAACGGAGGCACATTTATGCAGTCGCCTAATATGTTGCTCCAAAAAGCTTTAGCGTATCAGATCGGCAGCTCCTTCTCTCGACAGGGCCAACTGTCGTGGCTTCAGGCATGCCACCCATCCAGAGACCGAGTCAGTGCCATCATCTGGGAGCAGGGCGAGTGCAAGAAAGCAGACATGTCAGTACTGGAGATCAGTGGAATCATCCTCACACGGG
Organism: Esox masquinongy; assembly: GCA_016801175.1. Lineage (NCBI taxonomy): Eukaryota > Metazoa > Chordata > Actinopteri > Esociformes > Esocidae > Esox > Esox masquinongy. The sequence continues at coordinate 44,586 of JACXGI010003516.1, read as the reverse complement.
TACACCTCCTATGAGCGCACACAGTCAAAGCCTTTTTCATACAGTTAACACTCACTCAATACAGAGTGAAGGCTGTTCTGTTCTCATTCAGTGCTGTTCTGCAATTAGTGGTGTTCAGCAATGATTTGACTAGACTGGGGCTCTGACTGTTTCTGTTTCTAGAAACACTATCACGGCTGTGTACTGTGTGCCCCATACCTGTGTCCTCCTAACAGAGGTCATGTGTCCTGTGTAAGGTGAAGGTGGTGGAGCAGGGCATGGGTTACCTAGCCCTGGGAGGGCTGGTCACAGCCACACTGTCACTGCTCCCCTTTGGCTTCCGGCTGGCTCAGCGGCTGGACGTGACCCGCCTGAGCTCCCTGACTGCGGCAGACCTAGCTGTCATGGCTGTGGGGCTGCCTGACGCCCACACGTATGCTTTCTTCTTTATCACCACCGTGGAGAGGGTCTGCCTCACGGGGCTCTTCTTCTTCATGATGTGTGTGGCGGAGAGGACCTACAAACAGGTCAGCAATTTAGTCCTAATCTGTTGTCGAGATACTACTGTCAAACTAAGTGTAAATGGTGTGGCTGACTTTTTCATAGTTCTCATTCAACAGCGGCTTGTTTTCGCTAAATTCTTCAACCACATCACATCAGCACGAAAGGCCAAGAAGTCAGAAATCCCCCATTTCAGGCTGAAGAAAGTGCAGAACATAAAGATGTGGCTGTCGCTCCGCTCCTTCCTCAAGGTTTGAGTTGCTCTCACTTCTCTTATGCTTTTTTCTAGTTTTACTTTTTATGGCTTTGGCCACTAGGGGAATGAAGGTCTTGGCCTCAGTGACATTTGTATTTCCTGTTCATCACAGAGACGTGGCCCCCAGCGTTCCGTTGACGTCATTGTCTCCTCCATCTTCCTGCTGGCCCTTTCCATTGCCGTCATCTTGTGTACACAGGTCAGAAGTATCCTCAAAAGATTGTATGTAATCAGTTAAATGTTCAGGATTTCAGGAAACACCATGATATACTGTTAAGATCATGATTTTGGGGTGTCCCATACCCCTTTATTCTTACAAAGCCTAATTAAGGGGTATTTAAATGGTTTACCTTGATTGTTTTCATCATGTACTGTCCATTGATTGCATTAAGAGAGACCAATTTCTGTATCCTGATCAAAGTTATTTCCTGTCCTGTTAATGAATTATCCTGATCAACTGTAAGAAATGAATGTGTGCTGACCTAGCCTAGATTGACTGAAATAATCAAGGGTGTAATCTTGAGTATACTGTAATTGATATTTTGTTACTAGTAAATGTTCTCCTGGATATCAAGAGATACTTGAGAAGTAAGACCAAGAGTTTAGTTTTGGGTGAAACTAATTGAATAAATGTAAATGTGGGAGTGCCGGTTTCTTTTTTTCATTGTTGGAGAAAACAAAGGAAGATGGCAATAGAATTTGGCACTAGTCTTCCTATGTTTTCACACCTTTTTAACAAAGAATCAACCTTTTGTTCAAGAGTATATAAAGCCCCCTGTAGCCATAAGACTTAAGAGCAACCCATCCTGCTGTTAGTGTATCCTCTGATTCTGACGTGCAATCAACATAACCAACTGCTATTTAAGTCTGAAGACTTCTGATTGTAAGTCGTAATACTGAGAGGAATTTGTTGAGTTTCAACAATACCATCCCTCAGTAAAGAACAGCGGTTGTATAGTGTGCTGTGGTTGTGCTCCAGCCTGTAGAAACGCAGTACATTTAAGTAGTTTTCTGTAACTCCCAGCTCCTGAACAGTCACCACACATTCCTGGACTCTGAGACTAATTGGGAGTTAATGGTGTGGGGCTCCGCCCTCATCGTCTTCCTTCTCCGCCTGGCCACTCTGGGCTCCGAGACCAACTGTAAATACAGCAATGTATCAGTTCTGCTGACTGAACAGGTGAGGCGCCCTGCAACACACAACACACTTAGAAATGCACATCGTACACACACTTTCATATTTTATTAATGAGTCTGACTATTTTTTCCCAGATCAACTTGTATCTTAAGATGGAGAAGAAGCCCAACAAGAAAGAAAATTTAAATATAGTCAACAATGTTCTGAAACTTGCAACAAAATTAATGAAAGTAAGCATGGCTCAATTTAGCCGTGTCATGACGGTCAAATGTTTTTGTCTGGCAGCATAAGCTGCATTTAAAGCATCAATGACATCTCACACTAACCTTTTCACAGGAGCTTGACACCCCCTTTCGACTCCTGGGTTTGACTGTGAACCCTCTTATCTACAACATCACACGTGTGGTCATCCTGTCTGCCGTCTCCGCTGTGGTTAGCGACCTGCTCGGCTTCAACATCCGAGTGAGTGGAGACCGTTCTCTCATACCACGTCTCATGTTTTCCATACAGTGATTGTTCACCTCTGTCAGTTGTGTTCCTGCTGGTTAATGTACTGTTTTGAATGTGCCCTCCTTGTCTCTCTTACAGCTGTGGAAGATCAAGCCTTAATGTGAATGTGCTAAACCACAAACTGTTGGACACTGTAGACTGCCAACGCCTAGCATCCACAGCTGGCCATCTGTGCAAAGTGTGCAAACCTACTGAGTATGATTGCCTCTGCATCAAACCTACTGAGTGATTCCCTCTGCATCACAGTGCCTTCCCAGGAACACTCAACGTTCCACCTACAATGTGATTGTACACAAGCATGAGGTCTTGACAATCAGTAATTCATACATCGTTGGCGACATAATCATTGTGGCCTGAACCCATCTACTGCAGCTTTTCTAGTAACCCTGTGCCTGTATCTGCATTGGCCATGGATCTGACCACTTTCTGGCTCTCACATGGTGAAACAGTAGCCAATGGGTGCCTTCGGAACATTGAGAAATATGCCGAACATTTGAATGTGATCTGCTTCAAGATATGAAGAAAGGGTAGTATAGCTTCAGAAAAAATGAATGAACAAATGTATTAAAAGATTTGACATTCCACCGTGGTTTGACATTTAGACTTTCAAATGTAGTTATTTGTCAGTTTAGAAAACTTTAACATTTAAAATCGATAGGTCTTCAAAATGGGTTACTGAACTAAAGTGATTGCTTATTTTTTAAATAGGATATATTTAACTCTAAACCTATTTTGTGATATTTAAGTAGAAGTGAATAGAGCTTCTCTGGCTTTATTTTTGGGGTTTGTCATGTCATGCTGCATTCGTAACGTAAGTGGGGAAATGTTTTTGAATGGCAATTGAACTGGTACTTACTAGTCAGTAACTGGTCTATCATCTTTGAGCTCCAGATGTATCCACATGCTGACTTCTGACATCTACTTAGGAAATCTAGATATCAGCATTTTTCTGCAACAAAATGTAACAACAAAACCTTTATAAAAAGCAATCTATAAAACTATTTTGTTTACAAGCATGACGTCTGTTTATTACATTTTATGCTTGGCAGCTTGTAGGCCATTGGCCGATCTACATTTGTCAACAAGTTTAAAGAAACAGGGACATGCCCACCTGCCATGTGGTTACAGATTATAGGGCCTTTTTGGAGTGGATGTCGCCCTGAAGGCTTCCACCAGTTTCATACATTCCTTAAGGATTTTAGTCTATGCAGATTCGAGATAATCTAGTATTCGCTGCAGGTTTTTCGGCCACTGTTTTTCCCAATATTCAATCTACCGGTTTTGGTGATCATGTGCCCACTGTAGCTTAATTCTCCAGTTCTTATCTGACAGGAGTGGAACCCGGAATGGTCTTCTACTGCTGTAGCCCAACCACTGCAAGATGTGACATGTTGTGCATTCAGAGATGCCCTTCTGCACAGCACTGTTGTAAAGAGTGGTTATTTGAGTATTTGTGGCCTTTCTGTCAGCTTTTAAGAGTCTGACCATTCTCCTCTGACCTCTCTCATTAACAAGGTGTTTTTTCGCCCACAGAACTGCCACTCATTGGATGTTTTTTGTCCATTGAACCATTCCCTGTAAACTTGACAGACTCGTACATGAAAATCCCAGTAGGTCAGCTGTTTCTGATATGCTGGTAACACCAATCATGGCACTAACCATAGTCAAAGTCGCTTAGATCACGTATGTTCCCCATTCTAATAAACCTCTAGATTACGACATGCGGCTTTATATATTAAGTTGCAGTCATGATCTGCTGTTTGGCTATTTGCGGTAATGAAATGGTTTATTTACTAAAGTGGCAACTGAGTGTATTTTGTTCAAATGTCATCCAAGTACACAGTGCACCTTCGGAATATCCTTTCTTCCTCAAACTACGACAACGGTAGTCATCTAATTCCTGTTTTCAGACTCCGAACACCTTGCACGCTGCCATAGCAACCTGTTCCACACAAATGTGAGCTAGAAGCATCTTTACCAATTTGTACACTGTACATTTTAGCTCCTGAACAAAAAGTAATTGTAGTACTGTAAAGCTTTTCAAAATGGAACACACATTGGCCCTTGCCCAAGTTTGGGAACCACTGCCTTAACTGTTCTCTGCTTTCTTGCTGTACTCCAGCTTTTGTTCAGCCTCGACCAGTGTTGCTAGATGGGGTCTCACTAGAACACCACTCCCTGTAAAGCAGTTTTACTTGGTTGCCAAATCAGGACATGAGGACGCGTTACTTACGTTAGCTTCTTAATTGTAGCTGGCGAGAATGACAAGAACCCTTCTACGCGTCACTGCATGAGAAGTCTTAGCCAACCGCTAACCTTACATGATTGGCATATTTAGCTATTTGTTGGTAGGCTAACTCATTTCAAGTCGTGGTTTGCATATTTGGGATTGGCGTGTAGGCACGACCGGTGTAGCATTATCATTTTGAAAATGCTTTTTGTCGGCATCTTTAGTTGCCTACTTTTATAGCTACTATCCGTAGGTAGGTTACTGTATATCCCAAACTAATCCCCCTTTCCTTTACTCTACTTTCCGCTCCTCCGTGTGCTCGTTACTACTGGTTCCCACGGGCCACCACTATTTGCTCAACTCTCCCAAAGCAGAGGGAGCGAGAATTGTCAGAGGTGTAAGGGCTTTGGTGGTCCCCTCCAGCGAGTGAGCAACGTTGCAGCCGTAAAGAGCGAATTGGAAATCAAGGCACGGCGTTGAGCTTGAGCAATTTCACCCAAAATACACTGCTCAAAAAAATTTAGGGAACACTTAAATTACACATCGGGTCTCGATAAAGAAAATACTTTAAAGATCAAAATCTTTACTGTAGGCCTACATTGTGTAATTCGTAAAATCACCACCCGATCGAGGGCTGGATCAAACGCCAACCGAAAATCAAAGTAAACAACTGAATTCACAGGCTGTTCCAACTTCCGTGAATTTCATCACGGCAACTCATAATCTGCCTCAGTAGTGTGTATGGCCCCCACGTGCTTGTATGCACTACCGAAAACATCTGGGCAGGCTCCTGATGAGACGGCAGATGGTGTCCTGGGGTATCTCCTCCTAGACCTGGATCAGGCATTAGTAAGCTCCTGGACAGTCTGTGGCGCTACTTGGCGGTGTGGGATGCACCCATACATAATGTCCCAGAGGTTCTCAATTGGATTCAGGTCTGGGGAACGTGAGGCCCAGTCAATGGCCTCAATGCCTTCATCATCCGGGAACTGCCTACACACTTTTGCCACATGAGGCTGGGCATTGTCCTGAACCAGGAGGAACCCAGGGCCCACTGCACCAGCGTAAGGACTGATGATGGATCTGAGGATTTCATCCTGGTACCTAATAGCAGTCAGGATACAATTGGCTAGCACACCACGGAGTCTCCAGACACCTGTCACATGCTCAGTGTGAACCTGCTTGCATCTGTGATGAGAACGGGGTGCCAATGGCGGATCTGTCATTTCTGGTGTTCTCTGGCGAATGCCAATCGAGCTACATGGTGCTGGGCTGTGTGCACAGGTCCCACTAGAGGACGTCGGGCCCTCATGCCACCCTCATAGTCTGCTTCTGACATGCACACACAGTGTGGTCAGAAACATGCACACAAGTAGCCCGCTGGAGGTCACTTTTTAGGGCTCTGGCAGTGCTTCTCCTGTTCCTCCTCGCACAAAACAAAGGAGCAGATACTAGTCTGCTGCTGGGTTGATGCCCTTCTACAGCCCTGTCCAGCTCTCCTTGTGAAACGGCCTTCTCCTGGTATCTCCCCTATGATCTTGAGGCTGCTGGGAGACACAGCAAATCTTTCGACGGCAAGTTTGGATGTGCCATCCTGTAGGATCAACCTGAATCAGCTGCAGATATTGTCTCTTGCTACCAATAGTGAGAGATTGATATCCCTAAAGTTTACTGACTTGGTGTATGTGTCGATTACATGTTCCCTTAATTTTTTGAGCAGTGTAGATAGTGTGCCTAATTATATGACACGTGCATTTGTCTTATTTCGAGACATACAAAACGAAATCGTATGAAAACGCATTTATTTAGCAAAATCAGGAGATTAGATATATTATTATTTCAGAAGATAACGCATGTTTTGTTAGCTTTGTTTTTGCTGAACTTGTTTCTATAACTTGTACTAGCAAGTCAAGTCAACAAAGAAGATATTTTAACTTCCAAGTTTGATGTAAGGTATCAGACCGAAAAAAACGACACCTCCGTGAGCGTGGCATGGCGTTTTGACTATGAAAGTTATTTAAATATCGAGGCAAAAGCAACATATGCAATAGCCTATTGAAAGTATTTGGGAAACTATACTATTAATTTTGAATGTTTGATTTACTGCTGTAAGGGGATCATTGCATACGTTCTTACTTTCACTGCAGATGAAAGGCTTTATTATAAATATTACGGTAAGGATATTTCGACGTAGAGTATGCTTTTCTTCCGTGCAAGGGCACCAACCGGTTCCGCTTGCGACCAAACTCCGCGTAAAGACAGCGTCAACCCCTACTCTACAAGACAGTCGCGCCACCGGCTGCTGCAGGACATAATTACGTCGTAGGCTAGAACGTTTAGAGAAGGTGTGGATCGGTCGTCAGATCTGCCATTTCAATTGCATTAGCTGCGCCAGCTCGCGTATTGAAGGTAAATTACAATAACGTGTGAGTTCCTTGCATACCTCCCTAATATTTCGGAAAAATACCTTAAGACAAATGTTTATAGCCTAATACTATTATTAGTGTTCGAAAACAACGAGACCACAGCCCGTGATTATTCCTTTGCACTTATAATAATGTAATCGATATAAGCTGTATAGGTTACGTCAGTGAGGTTAATGGTTTCATAATAAAATCGTGAAACCTGGTTTTAGGAGTTGTGCCTTTCTGATGATTGTTTATGAGCAGATATGACTGCGCACTACAACTGTTGTGAAGATTTGATTGCAGGCCCTCACTTTTCTGTGTTGTGCTCTTGGTAAAAATAAATGGCCTACAAAATCTTATTTTTCATCATGATTTGGGGCCGTCATATAGAGTCCTAACACTTAATCCTATGAACCAATCATATGAGATAAGTTTCGGGATTTTCGTATTGGACTTTCATAGGACACAATCATAAGATTTCTACCACACCTGTCTTACAGAATTTTCATAGGAAATATTGATCTTGTATGATGATTCCGAATCATGATAGAAACGGGGGTTTTTTGGTTTTTTTTTACTTGTGCTGAAGGCTGTTAAAAAAGATGCTTTAGGATGGATACAGTATCAAATGTACTAAGTGTTTATGTTAAAGTAGGCCTCATTTCAACTTAATTGACAGTGTTTCAGATTGTCTGGTGCCATGCCCTTCTAGACCCTTTGGGAACCTAGCACAACAAGGCATAACTTCATCATGTCGACGACAGTCAACATTCAGAGAGAGACTGGCTCAGCCAACTCTGCCGAAGCCAAGAAATCAGAGGTCAGAGTGAACGAAAAGAAATGCTGTAAGTAGGGTGTTGATAAACCTCTCAGAGAAAAGTATTTAACGCAGGAGAGGTGTGCAGTCATTGCCAGGAGCAGGAAGCCAAAATTCCACTTCAGTCTGCAATATTGCCTCCGGTTGTTTTGATTCACACAGCTGGCAGGACGGACGGGTGTTGTTTTGTTTTAACTTTAGTTCTGACATTTTGGCTAGTTTATTTTATTTAGGTAATAAGTGTTTAAGTAAAAAAATAATTAAAACAATATTTTTATAAATAAACATTACCCAGATAAATGGCTTTAGTTTGACTTTGAGGTACCTAAGAATTTTGCACAGTACTTTATACATTAAACAAACATTAGTTTAAAAGGAATATACTGAAAGTGATGTTATTATAATTAGCCCAAATTCCATACAGTATTAAGCCTATTGCAGTCCCTGTTATTGATCTAACAATAGCAAACCATGGCAAAAACAATGGGAAATGGGAAATAATCTAGGGATTTCATTAATCCATCACCTGGTTAGAAGAAAGTGTATTGAAACACCAAAACAAGTTGCAGCTATGCTGTCAACAACTGAATTTTAAATTTCTCCAAAGGAATCAGATGATGTAGCAATTGTTTCGCAACCTCAAAAAAGGCTAGCTAGCGAGCTAGTTTTGAAAAGCTTACCAAGGGCGGGAACAGGGCTTCAGTCAGGCTGTAGTCTTTACAAAGCCAGAGAAAATGTTTCAATCAGACTATTCTGCAATGTTGTGGCAAGCAAGTTTTTTATAGACATGTCCAGTGGCTTTGCTGAACAAGGACAACCGTATTGATATACAATTATGTCTGAAATACCTCCAGTTACTCATAATGTAGGGAGACTAAAAAAACTGCCCGCATAGTGTTTTACTGTGAATTTTCCCTTTAAAGGAGACAATATTTTCCAGAGTGCTGAAACACGTCACCCATAGGTGTTGTGTGAATTTGCACCACCTCTGCCTCACTCAGGCATTGTCACTTTACTCAATCATTTATCTATCAGCAAAGTCAGTGCTAGAAGGAATAGAAAATGCAAATAATAATGCAAAATTGCAAGCCTGTAACCCCGCCCCCCTAAAATGTGTTTTCACAACACTTGTAAAAACATGGACAAAAACTAAAATTGAAGAATCACATTAGATATTTCAGGGTGCCTCTTCTGTGCCTGGATACATGGTATTGGTGTTTTGGCAAAATACGACAAACCCCCAAGATGCCTTATTGCTATTATTAACCATTTTCCAACCCAGTAAGAGCTATGGTCTCATATACCACGACTATTAGCCAATCAACATTCAGGATTCAAACCACCTGGTTTATAACTGGGTATATATTTGAGACTTGGTGTGCTTTCATTACACAATCATGGTGTTTCAAGTATTTCTAGTTTTACAGTGTGGTTACCTACTTTTGCCTATACATCCAATATAATTGTCAAGCAGTACAAACTAGTATCTCACTTAGTCCCATTTTAATGCACTATGTTTTTCTGTTCAGCATGGGCATCCTACATGACAAACTCTCCCACAGTGATTGTAATGATTGGCCTACCTGCCAGGGGAAAGACCTACATGTCCAAAAAACTGACACGATACCTGAACTGGATAGGAGTGCCAACAAAAGGTGAGTGGGGAAAGACGGCCTCTCTACAAACTCGCTTTTGAGGATACTAGACCTTCATTTATGACAAACTAGGTGGCGGACCCTTGTTTTTTTTGGTTTTGTTTGTTTAAACAAGCATCACTTAAAAGGGCAATATGCAGAATTTTTCAGAAAATGTCCCTGAAATCTGCATTAATAGTGGAATGATAGTGTTTCACAACATTTATTCACCATACATTATTTTGGGTGAATCCTTTTATGTATTGTTTTTTTCAAAGCAAAGAAACAGTACTTAGGAAATTCTCTATAATAATTTCAAGCAACTTAGACAAAGTAAAATTCTACGTCTTTTGAATGGACCAATATATATTCAATCTTTATAAAATGTTTTTTACATAAGAAATGAAGCAGTTATTACTGCTTGTTTTTTGTGACATTGCTTTTGTCTAATAATCAATGGAAATCTTCCACCTGTATTTGTTATTTCTAGGACTTTTGTATTGCTTCTGCCTCACACTCTATAATAGACCCAGTACTGCTCTAATTCTTTGTTTATAAAATATCTTCTGTTCGCTAAGATCGGTGCTTTGTTGTTTTCAGAACTATAATTGATTTACAATATAGTAACTGGTTGATGTATTACTTGTCAATAATCAATATTTTTTGTGGCCTCTGATAACTTATACATGAGGTTTTAATATTCTGCATTACATATTTTTTAAGCAAATGTAGTGTCTCCATAACCTTAGGTCACTACTGAACAGATCCTACTTTAAAGCAGTCCCATTTGTATGAGAACACAATAGACCATGTAGACATTGACAAAGGCATAGCCTAAACTGTTATTGCCATTATGTTCATTTTGTAGTATTTAACTTGGGTGTCTACCGCAGAGAGGCCGTCAAAGCTTACAAGTCCTACGACTTCTTCAGACATGACAACAAGGAAGCTATGGAAATAAGGAAGTATGTTACATTTGCTTTATTCATATAGTCATATGCATTAATCCTAATTACCTTGCAGGGCATTCATTCAGAAACTGGAAAAAGTTTGCTAAACAATGCTAAATAACAATGTTTATACATGAGGTGAGGTCCTCTGGACAAGTCAAACACAGGTCTGTCAAATGAATGATATACCCAGGAGTTAACTGAAGTGCCAATGTTTATTATGTGAACCAACAGAACACTACAACTAACCCTATAACATAAGGACCATAACGCTGGTGGAGAGGTAAATACTCAAAGGGAAAGATTGTTTTTCACATACTGTGTTAACAGCAGGTGTCGACTAATAGTGAAGTGCTAACATATAGGCCTTTCTCCAAAAAACTCTATTAAAAGTAAATACGGTGGTTACAAAGTCTCTTAAATAGAAAATTTAAGAGGGAAGGTATTAACACAAGGAATATACAGTGCCTCGCAAGAGTGTTCAAACCAGTGACTATTTTTTTAATTGTTATGAATTACAAATGGTGCTTTGAAATTTCATCACATTTGATATTTCATTTTAAAAACACTGACAGTCAAAATTACTTATTTTATGATGACATTGGTTTTGTGTTTGGACAAAGTTGTAAGACAATTTCAAAACTCAAACATTTTGCTTGCATCAGTATTTAACCCCTTTCCTGGGTAACTCCTCTAATTTATACTGATAAAAGATATTGCTCATTGGCCTCCACCTGTGTACCATTAAACGAACTGTCATATTTTCTGGATGGAAAAACTCACTGTTGAAGGACCATTGTTCTGGCTGTGAATTTGAATAAAATTTCAGATAAAAGAGCATTCCACAGAAGTTAAAGATGAAGTAATAAATACACATAGACTTGGAAAGGGGTACAATATATAATCCAGCTGTTTGAATATCCCAGTGAGCACAGAGAAGTCACAGAGAGGACAACAAACACTTTGAAGGAGCTACAAATGTCAGTGGCTGGGATTAAGTAATGGCGTACTGATCAATTATATCAGGTGCTCTGCATAAAACTGGTTTAAATTGGAGTGTGGCCGCTACCCAAAAAGTGACCCTGCTGCGATGTGGGAAGTCCATCCCTACAGTGAAGTAAGTCGCTGGAAAAAAATTGCGATTACACACCATTTTCTGACTCCTATTACATTAGGTTAACTGAGTTAGGAATAAGTGTACAGACTTTAAGATAAAATATGCAGTAGAAAGGTATAATTATTGGAGTTTTGTTTGCGTACCTGCCTACTTTGATGCCGAGAACTGCAATTGCAATTGTATCTTTTCTTCACAGACAGTGTGCTCTGGTAGCCCTGGAAGATGTGAAGGGATATCTTACTGATGAAGGAGGACAAATTGCTGTAAGTTATTTACACTCTAATTTAGTATTTTCCATTTATTGAACAGGTTTGGGATGTTTTCTTTGCTTTGACTAGGTATTTGATGCAACAAACACAACAAGGGAGAGGAGAGACCTCATTCTGGATTTTGGGACAGAGAACGCGTTTAAGGTAAAGTACTAAGTTGCAAAAAATATTTTGTGTTTGAATTATATATCTTCATAATTTTCCTTTATTAATTTTATTTAAGATGACCACATTTCCCAACATTTGCAGGACAGTCATGCATTTTGTCCCACAAAGCAAGCCATTTTGTTGCACATTTTATGAAACCAATTCAATAACCACAAATTTACAAAAAAGGTTTATTTGTCCAATATTTCTGTCAGACATTTCATTGGGGGAGGGTAGAGCTCCGCTGTTTGGTGAGGGACTGTGAATTCATTCCATTGTTTCACATATGGATTTTTTCAACACATTTTTTAATAAATGGCCATTCGTTATTGAGATTCATCTGATAGTATGTTGTGTAACTGACACCAGCCCTTTGGTGAGGCAGTATATTTTAGTAGCTCAGTCTAAGTTGCTTTATTTCCAACAGGTGTTCTTTGTGGAGTCTGTGTGTGATGACCCAGAAGTCATTGCTGCTAATATTCTGGTATGTTCTGATGCAGCCAGTGTAATAGTTTGCTATGTCCCCTGGCCAAGATCTGTAACCTATTTATATATAACCTATTTATATATTGACTATATCTTTGTTGTCACAACCCTTTATTATTTCTTTGCCAACATTCTAATGTGTAGTATTTCCTTTTACAGGAGGTGAAGGTATCTAGTCCAGATTACCCAGAGAGAAACAGAGAAAGTGTGATGGATGATTTTCTGAAACGCATAGAGTGCTATAAGGTTACATACCAACCTTTGGATCCTGATGACAATGACAAGTAAGAATGCTCAAAGCATACTGTCTTACTGGGTTGCCTTATGATTGCCTCAACTAAAGTCAAGAAGTGTTCATGCTTTATGTAGTGTTACATTATAACTTGGCCTACATAGTTACCAGAGATTTCAAACCTACAGATGCAACATTGCGTTACTAAACCGAATGTGTAATGAAGCAGACTCAACAAATCAGAAGGATGTTTTGGGTTTGTCAAGTCAATGTAAAAAGTGAAGGTTTTCAAAACATTAAGGTGATAGTTCGACATTTTAGTAATGGAGCAATTCTAATTTCTAGATTGAATTTTTAATACCATTTTATGGCCCTGCTGACTTTCAGTGTTTGCAGTGATGTTAATTTGCATTTGCTTAACAAAACGATCCCAGTAAAACCGGAACCATTGATGTGTTTCAAATTATGGTAGCCAAAGGTGCCATGACATTGTCTTTAAGTGTGATCTATCTGAGTGTGATCATATTTCACTATGTTATTCTCCGAACTTGGATTTGCAGCAATAGTTCACATCCTAGCCACCAAGTAGAGACAGAATACAGGCAGCCAACTGTGTGACTGTGCTGCCATAGGGACCTATCATTCATCAAGGTGGAGAATGTGGGGCGGCGCTTCCTTGTAAACCGGGTGCAGGACTACATCCAGAGTAAGATAGTGTACTACCTAATGAACATCCAAGTGCACTCTCACTCTCTGTACCTGTGTCGGCACGGAGAGAGCAATCACAACATGGAGGGCCGTATCGGCGGCGACTCCGAACTGTCCCCAGGGGGAAAACAGGTATGTCTCCACCATGATGGTTTGGCCCAGTCCTGAGAGAGGCAAGCAGCAATTCATTACACTGACTTTTGAGTCAGTGGACCCTACAAATGTCTATTTTTTTTTTAAGTAAATGCTAATAGAAAAGCATGGAAACGTGTTATCTGGCAGTGGAATTATTAGTCACTCTTAAACTGTTAGTAGCGTGTTCATGACTGTAAGCTGGGGGTTGACACTCTTCATTATTTCTCCTTCTGTGTGGGTGTTGTTTTTCCTGTGTTCTAGTTTGCCCATGCTTTGCGAAGTTTCATTGAGGAGCATAAATTGTCAGACCTGAAGGTGTGGACTAGCCAGCTGAGACGCACCATCCAAACTGCTGAAGAGCTGATTGTGCCGTACGAACAGTGGAAGATCCTCAATGAAATAGATGCTGTCAGTTCCAAAATCTGCAACCTTTAGCCCAGAGGACTAACAATGAATTGCATTATCCCCTATAAACTGACAAGGCTGATTTTGAGTCCACTCTTTGCTGTCCTCTGTCAGGGTGTGTGTGAGGAGATGACTTATGATATGATCCAGAAATCCTTTCCAGAGGAATTTGCCTTGAGGGACCAGGACAAGTACCACTACCGTTACCCAGGGGGAGAGGTAAGATTCTACACTCTTACCACAATATAGAACCCTTCTCTTGTTAGACTTGGGGATGACTGAGGCTGCATGTCCCCTCGCTCTCCCTACAGTCCTACCAGGACCTGGTGCAGCGGTTGGAGCCTGTCATCATGGAGCTGGAGAGGCAGGGCAACGTGCTGGTCGTCTGTCATCAGGCTGTCATGCGCTGCCTGCTGGCCTACTTCCTGGACAAAAGTGCTGGTGTGTGAGCACAAAGCGTACAGAGCACTTTCTGCTGTCACAAACACCAGAGGTAATTTCCACTTAATTTTGTCTTACACAGATGAACTGCCCTACCTGAAATGTCCACTGCACACAGTTCTGAAGCTCACCCCTGTTGCCTATGGTAAGTCTGTGTACACTACACGTAGAGAAGGCATTGTTCTGACAATGTTATGTTCAAATTTGAGTCCTTGTTTCTCTATCGCCACTTGTAGTTCACACAGTACTTAGGAAAATGTTCATGAATTTGGCTCTGCAACCTTCCACAGGCTGTAAAGTGGAGATGTTTTACCTTAATGTGGAGGCAGTCAACACACATCGTGACCGACCACTTGTAAGTAATTTTGCATGTTACCTTCAGAGGCAATGCTTTTCTGGTTTCTGGCATCCCTGCTGTGTTCTGCTCACACATCACATGCTTTACAGCCTGAATATGTTCATGGGTCTCTTTCCTCTTTAACCAAATTAGCTTTGTCTGGTGACATTAGTAGTGGGATTATGTATTAATGTATATATTGTACCACAACTGCCAACGACAACCGCATGCCAAGGGGCCAAAGAGGCAGAGAGAAATGGAAAGATATACATTCATACAGTTACATTGCATGTCCTTACTATATGAATTGTGGGCTGCTGTACAACTTCTTAATATGGTCCTGATTGGGGTGTAAAGGTCAACAGTGGTGGCACCATAACCTTTCCCCTCTGAAGCTTGTGTTTATTTTTTATTTTTTTCATGGTCAAAATCATTTACATTTTGTTTTAACTTTCTGTTTTAGTGGTTGGTCCAGGAGTGTGGTTGCTGTGTTTGGGGGAAATTGTCCCAGTAACTCTGTCTGTGCCTGGGTCTCTTTCTTTTATGCATCTGGTGTTTCCTCATCACCTTTTGGGATAAGGTCCCGAGGGAGCCAGTTCCCACCCTGCTCCGGCGGAATAGTTACACCCCCCTGTCCAGTCACGACCAATTCAAGCGGCCCAGGCTCTACAGTGCTGGCAATCTGCCCTGGCTCCCTGAGATGCCAGAAGGGGTGCTACAGCAAAGCCAAGTTAGTGTCAGAAATTGATGGCGCCCTCTTAAGTAATCACTCTTAATTGAAGGGGGAAACTCTTTCATTATGGCCTCATTTTCACTCATTCTGTGCTTTTAAGTTATCCCTCACGTTTTGTTATGAAGACAATTGGTCTGGGCCATGTCTAAGCATCTTAAAAAAACACTCCATAACCCTCCAAACAAACTCATATTACATCACAATGTTATTCTGGGTAATGTCTGTGCACTCAATTTATCTTGAAAGTCATTGGACTAACTCATTTGCAAGCCACACATTTATATATATTGTAGCAGAACCATATATGGTAAGAACTTACTTTCTACCCCAGATATAATCTGAGATTCTGTTGAAAAGAATGACATATTGCAAATCTTTGTACATGAATGACAGCCAGCAATATTAATATTTAGTTTATACTTTATTGTGCATTTAGCTGAGTATGCAGAATCCACACATAAATCGCTTTATTCTGCTGTAAAGGAAACCACCGTATAGCCCAAAATGTCAAAATAGTGCCAGACTCAATAAAGAATGTTCAACCTTTAAAAAAGAAATGTTAAAAACAATGCAAATATGCAAATGGACAGTGGATTATTTGTCGGAAAACGTCAGTACAGAGAATTGATACAGAATGAGAATTATGATGGAATATGAGTTGGTTTGGAATGTTTATATAACATGCTTAGATACATTTTCACAATATATTGTTGGTAATAGCAAGTGGTGAATGTAAAAAAAAATCAACTAAATCATTGTTTTAGGTACAGAAACAGTGAAAATAAGGCCGCATAAAAATATGAGAACTTATTATTGAATTAAACTTTGTCACCTCCCACCTGCCATACCCACCCCAAGCCAGTACCCTCTTTATCTTTAGTATCCCCTTACATCCACATTAAATCCACTTGATATTCCAGATGGATGATAACAAGGCAGATGAGTTTGTGGCATGATTTGTTGTTTTTGGACACTCCCTCTTCATATGTCTCTTTCTTCTCCAAAATAAGCTTTTTGACATGCATGGCATAAATCTTTTCATGGGCTGTCTGTCTCCAACTTGAATATGCACAGTACTATTCCTGTCCCAAAAACAGCACCACTGACCTATTTTACTCGATTAATAAGCAATAAAACTGGCCTTCTTTAGACTAGTTGAGTATCTGGAGCATTAGCAGTTATGAGTTACAGGGTTATGGATTACAAATACAAACTGGCCAGAAGCAAAGAACTTTCTTCTGAATCTGGTCATTCTATTATTGTTCTGAGAAATGAAGGATATTCCATTTTGAGAAATTGCCAAGAAACTGAAGATCTCACACAACGCTGTATACTCCTCCCTTCACAGAACTGCGTAAACTGGCTCTAACCAGAATACCGTAATTTTCCATTTATAAACTGAGGCTTATACACAGATTTTGAAAACATTCTCAACCACAGCGGTTAATACATGGGTGCAGCTAATCCATGAGTTTATATTTTTAAAACCGTTTCAAACTTTTTCACTGACGATTGCTTGACGATGTAGAGGTCTCAGAAACTCATGTAGCAAATATGATACAATTGGCATTACAGGGTTGTCAAAAACATTTTATTCTTCAGCAAAAAAATTTTGGTAGCGCACTATGACAAATGTTTAATATTAATGTACAAGTCATAATTCTCCGGGCAAATGCAGTTTGTACACGGTGCGGGATATAAAAGGGGAATTATGGTAGACAGAGCAGTGGGAGGCCACAGTGCATGACTGAGCAAGAGGACAAATACATTAGAATGTCTAGTTTGAGAAACAGATGCCTCACAGGTCCGCAACTGGCATCTTCATTAAACAGTCCCTGAATACACCAGTCTCAACATCAACAGTGAAGAGGCAACTCCAGGATGCTGGCCTTCTAGGCAGTTGCACAGAAAAAGCCATATCTCAGACTGGCTAGTAAAAAGTAAAGATTAAGATGGGCAAAATATCACAGACACTAGACAGAGGTAGACTGGAAAAAAGTGTTATGGATAAGTTTGAGGTGTTCAGATCAGAAAGAACATTTGTGAGATGCCGACCAAATAAATAGATGCTGGGGGAGTGCTTCACACCATCTGTCTAACATGGTGGAGGCAATGTGATGGTCGGGGGGTGCTTTGGTGGTGGTAAAGTGGCCAATTTATACAGGGTAAAAGGGATCTGGAAGAAGGAAGGCTATCACTCCATTTTGCAACACCATGCCATACCCTGTGGACGGCACCTGATTGAAGCCATTTTCCTCCTACAACAGGACAATGACCCAAAGCACAGCTTCAAACTATGCAAGAACTATTTAGGGAAGAAGCAGTCAGCTGGTATTCTGTCTATAATGGAGTGGCCAGCGCAGTCACTGGATCTCAACCCTGTTAAGCTGTTGTGGGAGTAGCTTGACCGTATGGTATGTAAGAAGTGCCCATCAAGCCAATTCAACTTGTGGGAGGTGCTTCAGGAAGCATGGGGTGAAATCTCTTCAGATTACCTCAACAAATTGACAACTAGAATGCCAAAGGTCTGCAAGGCTGTAATTGCTGCAAATGGAGGATTTTTTGACGAAAGCAATGGACAAAATTATTATTTCAAATAAATATCATTATTTCTAACCTTGTCAATTACTATATTTCCTATTCATTTTGCTATCTTTCCTATACAAATTCATTTCATGTATGTCTTCATGGAAAACAAGGAAATTTCCCGAAACATTTGAACAGTAGTGTGTGTATATATATTTTTTACTGATCTAAGCAACTTGCTCCACATTGTCAAAGGGAAAGTTAAATCCATTTGGAGAAATATGCACTGTACAACAATTAACTTTAGAAATCAATGCTACATAATATATGTAAATACATACTATTTTGAGATGCATATTCACAGTTGCTGTTGCGGTGCATTGTGTTGGATCGCTGTGGTTTGTTGTGGGTGTTGTGCTACAGCTAGTCTCCCCATTTCTATCTCTTTCTGTCTTTTCCTTTTTTACACCCCTGTCTATCTCTGTCGTCAAAGCCTCGGATAGGAAGCGGTTTTCTGTGAGTATTTTAGCTACATTTCTGCAGAACTCCAAACGTGAGAAGCCACTTCAAACAATGGGTTGTGTATCCTCTGTAACCACTATCAGCATAGAGCAGTTGTAGCCAACACTTTCCACTGAGTTCCGGAATACTGCCGGATTTCATCCTAACTAGGAACCACATTGAGGCTTTTAATTCATTGCTAAGTCCTTAATTGTCTGCACTGAAAACTCCTGCTCTTCAGTTGGTTGGTTAAATCAAATACTTGACATGGCAATACCACTCCAGGACTGAGGTTGTCTTCCCCTTCCATAGAGTATGACGCTTTATATCTTCACTTTAAATTACTGAAAGTACTAATCATTTGGTTCGCTCTTCGTTTTTTTATTGATGGTGTAACTTGAAAAGAAATTCCTAACAGAGATTCACTGGTCGTTCTAAAGCAAAACACTAGTGGTAATGTAAGACCTATATTCTTTGCTTTTAACACACTGTTTGGTCGCACTGTATAGACATGCACAAAGGCAGGTGATAGAACAATAAACTGGGAATAGATTAATTATGTCTGTTTCTGTTTAAAGGATGCCCTGTGT
Source organism: Esox masquinongy (assembly GCA_016801175.1). Lineage (NCBI taxonomy): Eukaryota > Metazoa > Chordata > Actinopteri > Esociformes > Esocidae > Esox > Esox masquinongy. The sequence continues at coordinate 25,536 of JACXGI010003516.1, read as the reverse complement.
GAAGGACTCAGCAATGAAGGTCAAGAAAATATGAGTAGGGGTGTCCGCTTCTAAGTGACTAAAGTCACCTTCTTCTACAGCATGGTGTCTGTGTCTCTCTATGCTCCTGTGACACTGAAGCTTTTTCCATGTCCGTATGCCCTGTATTTTCCTGCATGCCCAACCTATGGGACAACTGGTCACACAGAATTAACCACCTCTTGCATATATGCCAGTAAAGATTGAACATTTGAACAGTGCCTGTTTAGACATAGGAGGTAATGCATTAAACTGCTGTATATTTTTCAGAGACCCTCTGGGGTTTTTTCAGGCCTCAGTACAGAAGAGGTCACATGAGAAAATTGTGTAAAGGTATTTATTTGGGCATTTAGTGTTTACGTGCTATTAAAATCACTATATAACACTATAATGAATACAGATACAAAGTAGAAAGAATTCCATATGTTGCCCAAAAGGTAATTGATGTCTTCTAAGGAATCTAGCCATCTCTCAAGATATCAGTTACCATTTGGACAGCAAAATACATTTCTATTACTTTTTTCTTTGACATTTTTAGATGTTATTTTAACAGGAAAATGTGGAAAGACAGAGGGGAGTGATTCTGCTGAAAGAGCAGTGGAACAGATTCAAACTCATAATGCAGTGCACATGTGTTGAAGGCACTAGTCCAGACCTCTGGACAAACCAATTATTGGGATGTTTTATTGTATTCATATTTATTTCTACTTCTAATGTTATATAGTGTTTATGAGCAAATACACACTTATTGCCCGCTGCATAAAATGTACATAAAAACACAGTGCAATGATGTGCAAATCATTTAAACCCTATATTCAATAGAATATTGTACAAAGACAACATATCAAATGTTGAAACTGAGATATTTTATTGTTTCTTGAAAAATACATGCACACTTTGACAGAGTTAACAAATACATGCACCTAACAGAGTTAACAAAAGACTGGAAAAGTTGTGAAATGCTAAAAAACTAACCCCTTGTTCAGTGAGTTCAGGTTGCTTCCATCTGGTCACAGATACAACCTACCAAGATGTAGGACCAACAGATTTAAGTATTCTTTTGTCCCTGAATTCTGAATTACACAAAGTAATTCTATGTTTTTTTTTTGTGTGTGTATGAATTGTTGTCTGGTGTTTGGGGAGTTAGCTGTGTTAATTGTGTTGATTGATGAATGTACTGCTGGCTGTGCAACAAATGTCCCCTCTGGGATAATAAAGACCACTAACTAACAATTGGCAACATGTCAGTAAAATGATTGGGTATTAAAAGATAATTCCAGAGAGGATGGGTCTGTCAGAAGTGAGGATGGGGAGGGGATCAACACTCTGTGAACGACAGGCAAATAATGCAACAATTTAAGAATAACGTTTCTCAATGTAAAATTGCAAAGAGTTTGGGGATCTCATCATCTACGGTATATAATATTATTCGAAGATTCAGAGAATCCGGAGAAATCTCTGTATGCAAGGGACAAGGCCGACAACCAATATTGGATGGTCGTGATCTTCGGGCCCTCAGGCAGCACTGCATTAAAAACAGACACGATTCTGTAGTGGACATCACTGCATGGGCTCAGGAACACTTCCGAAAACCATCGTCTGTGAACACAGTACGTCGCTGCATCCAAGATCCAGAAACGCTGCCACCTTCTCTGGGCCCAAGCTCATTTAAGATGGACTGAGGCGAAGTGGAAAACTGTCCTGTGGTCTGACGAATCAAAATTAGAAATTATTTTTGGGAATCATGGATGTCGCTTCCACTGGACTAAAGAGGAGAGGGGCCATCCGGCTTGGTATCAGCGCACAGTTCAAAAGCCAGCATCCGTGATGGTATGGGGGTGCATTAGTGCACATGGCGTGGGTGACTTGCACATCTGTGCACATCAAATTCAAAATGGGCTTGTGTTTTTCCAAAAACCATACAATTTCTCAGTTTCAACATTTGATATGTTTTATTTGTACTGTTTTCAATTAAATATAGGGAAATATGATTTGCACATCATTGCATTCTGTTTTTATTTGCATTTTATGCAGCGTCCCAACTTTTTTGGAAATGGGGTTGTAGATTCATAGTCAATATTCTACTAAAAAAGCTATTGTGTGCTGTTGTGAAAATGAATGTATATTTGCATCAGTTATTGACTTTGTGACTCTTCAGGAAACATAAGCGTAATAAATTGATGTAAAATCGGAATAAGAAAAGTAGTATGGTTTTAAAATTATCATAGCGCACCATCAAGGGTATTTTGTATAACAGTTTCAGCCTTTGTTGAAAGCCTTTTTATAAATAAGTAGTAATAATTCAGCTGAAATGTAGTGGGTCGGGGGAACTTGCTGAATATTTTTGGGATGGGTAAAATGCCTCTAAGGTGATATGCACCATTTTAATCTCCTCTGGGCATTTTCTGTGTGTAAGCCAAGGAATCTGCCTGGAGGCAGTGAGAAGCAAAACCAATAGCACTAATTTCATTTTTTGTCAGTGGTTATTTAGATGTTTCATTAGGTGCACGCAATGATTAAGCTGGGGGTTGTGGTTTCAAGCTTTCAGGTTTTTAATTTGAGCCCTACTACTGAGAAGCGCAGTGATGGAAACTTTGTTTTGTCAATTTGAGTTTCAATTTCTTTAGTCAAAATGCCCATACAAGGAGCTGGAACTGAAGGTAAGTTGAGTTTGTGGATTCACGACAACCAATTTAAATAAAATGTACATAATACTTAAACATTTGTTCACATCGCTCTGTATACATTTGCAATGAAATGTCTTGCACTGACAGAGTTCTGCGATTAACCCACTCAGGCCCTTGCCAGGTCAAAATATTATCTGTTGCTTAGGACAACAGGGCTAGATAATTGGACATGGCTTGTTTAGTTTAACTATTTAGTTATTTTAATTTTACTGAAGTTTGATTTCAGTAGAACAAGTGACAATATTCAAATGTATCACTAAATCCTAAGCGGTCAAAGCAGAACTAAAAAGTTGAACATTTAACCCTCCTGTTGTGTTCCGGTCGAATTGGACTGAAGTTTTCTTTCTGAAAAATTTAGTTAATTTAATCTGATTGTCAGAAGGTTCCATGACTTTGTCCACACAGGGCATTTGAACATACAATAAATGTTGATGATTTTCATAAACTTTGGGTGTTTTATTTAACTTTTGAGCACCTGTGGTGTTCCCGGTGAAAAATGACTGGTCATTAGAAATTAATGGGTGAGAATACAATTAGTGTATAACATTGAGTTCAAGCACACGCCCATTCATCAGATGGACACACTTCCTCTCCCAGCCCCCTACATGCATGTGTGTTTGAGCACACACACACACCTCACTCCGCTTCTTGGCTTCTGTGGCAACCCCCATGGGAACCTTTTCCCAGTAGAATCTTTCCCCCATGGAAACCACACCTGCCTTCACCCATAGACACACTCTTGTGTCCTACTGCCCGAAGAAAAAGAAGAATGTGCTCCTGATGACAACACTGCACATGGATCCCGCTGTGAGTACCAGGGAGGACAAGAAGCCCAACAATGTCCTGGATTACAACAGGAACAAAGGGGGACAACCTTGATAAGGTATGTTACTTTTTATCTTTCAAGTCTCATGTACTTTTTTCAATTACCAGATTGTTTTATCTGCACCATAAAAACAGGACATGTTGTTTGGTGAAATGCTCATTGAATGTGTGAAAAATAAGGAGTCAGTTTTAAGCATTTGAATATGTAAATACATTTTAGATGTGCTAAAATAATGCTTTGATGCCATTTTTGACAAGTTATGCTAGACATGAAATATCACTTGTATGTACTCATTATTTTATTTACTGATTGTTGCACTTTGGCAGGTTGCTGGCATATACTCTTGTAAGAGGATGACGGCACGTTGGCCCATGGTGGTGTTCTTCAACATCCTTGATGTGTCGACCTACAACACATGTGTGGTGTGGATGGAGGTGAATCCAGGCTGGAAGCAGGGGAAATTCTTCAAGAGGAGACTATTCCTAGAAGTTGGGGAAAATCATGGTGGCACCCCTCATTCAAAGGCTACAAGCCTTCCTCGAACACCATCTTCTGCTGGATTGGTAAGAGATATGCAAGGGCCAGAAGCAAGATCTACAGCCGTCAGAAACAGAAGCGACAAAAGAGGTGAAATCTGTGTGCACCAAGAGACCAAAACGAGCATTATGTGCCATAAACAGGGCTGGGTAGGTAACTTTTTATATGTAATTCGTTGCAGTTACCTGTCCACATTTGTAATCAGTAACGTAACTTTTTTATTACTCAAACTCAGTAAGGTAATCTGATTACTTTAAATGACTTTAGGTTACTTTAATATTAAGCGGCATTAGAAGACAAATAGGAATATCTTATAACCAGTTGAACACCTTTTGCGGGATCAATCAATATTAATGTTTACATAGCTTTTACATAGCATTTTACCTTTTGGGTTATGTACAGTGCCTTTGGAAAGGGTTTCTAAACCATAGCTTTCTACTTCAATATGATTGGGCTACATCTCTACATTACACGCTAAAGGTCTGTCAGATATTCCAATTAATCCAATAACCCTTGATCTTCCAGAATCTGACTTTTTATCTGAACATAACCCAAAATCTAAGGATGTGTTAGCCTATTGTTATTTGTGTTTTATTCATGTTATTTATTGCTTCAAAACATCGTTGAAAAATGAACGTCAATTTCTCGAAAAGGGTATTGACATCATTGTAAATAAAAATCAAGATATCCGTAGCTTTTCGTGCGTACACTAAATCTGCAGTAGTCTGATGTTTTGCTCCACAACCACCAACACTGTCAAAACGTTGCAGAAAACCCAGGCACGCGAATGCACGTTCGCAATCGTGAACAAACACCCGCACACAAATAAGTTTTACCCGCGCCAACGTAAACTGCGATTATTAGGGCCACCAGCGATGGATTTTCAAAACGCAAATTAAATAAACTGTGATTATACACCTGCACTCTTAGCTTAAATACAATGTTGTCAGCTGCCAATGGTATCTGAACACAATTTTCTGAGATCCAAAGCTATTCAGAATCACAACTGTACTGCCTAACTGTATGGAGTAGAGGTGGCTGCATCAAATGCAAATCATCATCTTTTGGTGCTTCCTGACAGACCTTTTCTCCTCAAATATCGTGATAGATTCCATGTAATATTTTACCTTGAAGGGAGCGCCATGTTACAGCTACTAACAAATAGTTGACTAATATTCTAAACAATTCCTGTCTGAAAAAGGTATAGCCTAACACTAGTAGGCTAGGCCTATCGCCTATCATTGTTTCTGAGAAAGATGCGTCGATAGTAGATAACTAAATCACATTTAATATGGTTCGACTCATATCGTAGACACACACTTTTAATTAACCAACCAAAACCGGAGTATATAGCGCTTCTTCGGTCACTAATCTGGTTATGCGCGCCCACCTTTGCGCGCATGATGATCACACACAACTGAGGCGAGCAATTGTTATATGGGTTCAAATAACTATGTTTTTAAAACATTAAATAAAAAAAATCAAGCATACAACATGTCATAATTATTTCGCGCACCTATTCTTTTTCAACTGAAGTAATCTTTTTTCAATTGAAGTAATCCATTATTATTAAAGTATCTGTAATCCGATTACAATATTTTGACTTGGTAATGTAAAGGATTACAGTTACTGTTTTTTGTGATCTTTAATGTGTTCAGACATTAACTTTGTAATATGATAAAGTTTTCATAGTTTTAGGCCTATGTTCTTTCTTTCCTAATAAAATCATACCAGTCAGCTTTGCGAACACTACAAATGCCATTTTAAAATGGTTTCAAAACATAGGTTTGGTGATATGCTTGAGAAAATCCTTAATGCTGCATCAAAACTATAAAAGGGAGATTAAATAAAAACTTCAACAATCTTCAGTCCAGGTCGCAAGGTGGGCGTAGGTTGTTGGTTCCATCCTGGAATACCCAGTTGGATGACCGTTCAAAAATTATTTTCCCTCATTTGGAATTCCAGTTAACTTTTCGAGTTGTTGTTAATATATATCTCAGTGGTTGAACCCAAAGATATTAGAACACCAATACTGCTTTTATACCGGTGGTTGAACCTATGTAATTTAAGAACGCGAGAATTCTTGCGTATTTACGTCATTTGTGTGGTCATGACGTTACCAACAACAAGAGACGTTCTACACATTTGAGATTGTCAGTGAATACTTATTGTCCGACGCAGGGATACAATTTGATCACGTAAGCAAATAAATAATGTGTACATTATTAATGTATTAGGTTTATTAAGTAGTATTGTTGTCTATGTAACAAATATTGTCAAACGGTCTGGTTAGCTATTAAATGTAAAATACTTAGCCAGTTCACATTAGCCGGCTAGTAACATTATCCTTGGCTTTAGCTAGCAAAACACTTGGCTGGCTAACGTTAGATTTCAAGCAACAGAGTGCCATATAGTATCAGTTTTAATTACATGTTATAGTATCGCTGATTCTTAAATCAGTTTGAGTTTTTAAGTGTTTCATTGAAGCCATGTATCAAGTTCGTCTTGTTTTCTAGCTTCCAGAAAAGGAAATCAACAGGGTAGCGTAAGTAGCTAACGTTAGCTACTTGCTAACTGATGACTATGCCAGCACAGAAATACTTTGAGTGGCACAGAACAAAGAAATGGTTGCAATAGCCAGTGAGCCAGACGCAGAAATGTGGGCCGTCAGCCTGACTTGGGATCGACGATGTGTCCGGGGTTTTTTTTTTTTTTTTTTAGAGGTACAGGGTTGCTGTCTAGCTTCTGATACTGTTATCCAAAGAGTTGGAATATGTGTGATATGTGTTGTAACAATTGTAGTTAAACTGAGTACACAGTTCTGCTTGATGGACTGGAACCAAAAACACTTGGTTCCAGTAACTCAGAAATGACTGCCCTCCCGGTTTTTCACACACAACTGTGTTTTGGATTTACAGAGAATAGGGCAACACAAAAACATTCAGTCAGGGGCAGTCTTGTGTAAGGAAAAACAACTAATTGATGAGAGAAGTAAGAGAATGGCAAGAGTTGTGCAAGCCAAGTGGCGGGTCACATACAGGCAAATTACAGTTCAATACAACAGAGGTGTGCAGAACCGCATCACAGACGCACAACTTGCCAGGTCTTGTCACAGATGGGCTGCAAGCGATGACCATACCATGCTCACTCTATTCAGTTTAAAACAACAACATGGAGCTCCAGCTGGCAAACTATTATCCACACTTGACAAAGCCGACAAACATGGCCTTGTCAAACAAAATCTGGTTCACTTTATTAGAGTAGCCCATAAAGTCACCCTAACTCAACCCAATAGGGCAAAATCTTCAGGAGAAGATGGAAGAAGCTGATGGCTGTTCGCAGCATGAATGTACTGCTGTCTAGTCTGCAGAAACTGTGATGCCATCAGCATAGACCAGCATATCTGTTGAACTTTTCCGCCACCTTGTAGAATCCATGCCTCCTCCATGAATTCAGGCAGCAAAAGTGTCCAACCTGGTGCTACATGGGTGTACTTATCGGTTAATGCACCCAACAACAACATGCATGATGTACATTGTTAGTTCTGCAACATTAGGCTATATGTTTGTTTTTGAAATTGTCTGACTGATGTCAACTACAAAACCCATAATGCTCTCCTTGGACAGGCTGGCTGGCTAGGTTCATTTATACCCTTGTGGTTGGCTAGCTAGAAAACAAATCTACACTCAGTAGTACTTGAGTCAGTATCAGCATATGAAGTAGATTGTGTGTGTGTGTGTGTGTGTGTGTGTGTGTGTGTGTGTGTGTGTGTGTGTGTGTGTGATTGCTTCTAGTTCAAAGCTTGTTTTTAGATTGCTATCTTTTTTAATTGATTAATTTGATTGCGCACTGATTGGTTTACTTAAAGAAAGGTTAAAGCAAAAAGGGTATATACTTTGTTTTGAGGAAATATAGTATAGGTGGATGCAGTGGCTTAAATACATTCATATGGTCACATGTGCAGAAAGTTCATGGGACCCCTTTTCCAAAATATGCGTTAAACCCTGTGTACTGATAATGTCCTAGATACTGGCAGTATGTGCTCACAGTGCAGAGCCGCAGGGTGGAATGCACAGTGTGAACAACTGAAGAGGAGACTGATGTGCAACAGCATTCAGAGCCTGTATGCATTCATCTAGGGGCCCATGTCAATGTCAACTTTGGACTATATCAAAAACTATGGATTTCAGCACTAAAAGAATCCCCTGCATTTACACAGGAGGATCTTAAGTTTGAATTCAAGATATCCTTATGCTATTATTTTGCTATAGCCATTATAACTGTGTTATTGCACATTCTTTCAACCCGCCATTCTATTATCAGAACATTAATACTTGTCCGCATGCCTGGAACAAATAAAGAAAAAAAGTTTGGCAAGGGGAATGTAGACTGAGCTTGTCTGAATGGATAAGTACAATAAATTCTTGTCACCACAATTAGAGGTTGGGCTTAACAAATTAAGATGGCTTTTTAAGTACTTTTTTTCCCACGGATCTGTGTGTGAGGGGTATGCGTGCCCATAATTATACACCGTTCTCAAACATATCATCTGTCTTGGAGTCAGCCAGATTGAGAGTAAAATATGTAAGCACCTACTCCATCCACCACCAAATGAGTGGTGATGGTAGTCACACTGGCGAAGGACTGTACACAGTACACCCATTTCAATCGCTTTTTATGCAACAGTAAAGTATGAGTCTATGCAGGTAGAGAGATATAGCATGCTAAAAATCTGCTGTAGTTTTCAAAGTATCATTTAGTTTAATAGCTGGACAAAAATATCCCTTATTTTATCCGGACATGCATCAGGGTCAGCCAGACTACTGCTGGCAACCAGTGTTGTCATGTTTCCTAATTAGATAGTGTAACTTTATGGTCATTAACCAATGACAGGGATATCAGCTGAACCTGCAGATGAAATCTTCTCGTTCCCAAATTATTTTTGAGGGAAATGCACATTGAATGAATTATTCTACAAATCATTTGGGCGACCTAACATCATTATTTGCTCTTTTGCACACCTTTGTCAGGAGTATGGTTTGCTTCATCTTCTATCTTTCTGAATTTTTTTTATTAAACATGCATTTCAATTCTAGTAACATCGCATTGTCCTCTACATGTATTTCAAAGGATCAAATTTACTATTATGAAATTATTTGCTTGTTTCCCAGTTTCAGTGACATTTTGTATCATCAATAATTGTCACTGTGCTGATTTCTAGATGGCTTCATTAAGTAGTGTGGATGAACATTTTGTTTTTGATTTCATATGGACAGACAGTGAAATTATGTAATGAGAAATTATTTAGCATGAATATTGTTGTTCATGAGTGTATTTTGTCATTATGACTTGAGATTATGCCTTACACAATGTATAATGACATTGTAACCCCATGTCTGTTGCTCTAGATTCAGGATAATAAACAACACTTAAACTCACAGTGGAGCAGTATGGATTTTTACCACTAGATGTGAACCTTCCCAATTTATTTTTGTACAGGTTGATCTTAGGGAAACAAGACTATTGTTCTTTTTGGTCTGTGTAGTGGTTATTATTGTACGGTCGGTGTGCCCATTAAGCCCTCCTAAATCTACGTTTAGATATTTCTAATACACCGCGCAATTGTTTATTAAAATGTAAGAAATAAAATTAAAGATGTATCTTTAATGTGAAGTTTTGTTCATTTATTTGCATATTTTGTCATGTCAGGTAAAGATATTTTATAAAATATATGAAAAGCCTGGAGTGGGCTTAATGGGTACCAAGTGTATGACTAGAAATCTTCTCTGCCCTGAAAATTTTTCTGATATTATTGTTCTTAGTCATACTGAAGTGCAGGACGGTATGGGATAATTTGGGATCGCAGGAATTTGATGAGAAGAGGGGAGCCTTACAAACAGGGACTGTCAGTTTCCCAGGATTAGTGATGGGTCATTCATGAAAGAACGGCTCTTTTTGGTGATCTGTGGGAACCGTATCAGACTGGTGAAAAAAGCGGGTCTTTTGGCTTTGTATTGCCTTAATTTTAAAGATCAAATATTGATACTTTGCAGATGAAGAGAAAACGTATTCACTAAAGATTGTATATCTGCGTTTCAGTATCAATAAATGCTGTGCTCTCTGTATTTTAAGTGCATTTTCGTTTAGGGTAATGTCAGTAAGAAAAAAAGGTGTAACCTATTTGAACATGTATTCAATTTTCAATCAAAATTCTAGGCTGCTTGTTCACATTTCCATAACAGGTTTGTATGGAGGACCAAAGGAGTCAAAATTAAATAATTTACTATATAAATAGTTAATTAAATAATATATTATTTAAAGTGACACATTAATTGGAAATCTTTTTTTAACGCCCCTTTTTAAAATAATGGCATGATATTTTGTGATAATACATTGTATTTCCCAATGTTTTTTTCATCACAAGATCTGTTTCATAAAATCATGGCCTTTTTCATAATATCGTGACCTATTTCATAATTTCAAGGTGTGTATTAACATGTAATGGTGTATTTCATCATTTAATTGCATATTTCATCATTTAATTACATATTTAAAGATTTAATGCCGTTTTTCTAAGCATATTTCTATAGAGTACCAAAGGGGTCAAAATGAAATAATTAAATATATAAGTAATTGAATAATTAATTTAATAGGCTATATTATTTTAAGTGGCACATTATTGTGAAATCTTTTTTATAACACCTCTTAAAATAATGGTATCATATTTCATAATAATACATTGTATTTCCCAATATTGATTTTCATCATAAGATGTATTTCATATCATGGCCTTTTTCATAATAATGTGACCTATTTCATAATTTAATGGTATATTTCAACATTTATTGACATATTTCAACATTTAATGACATTTCATTGTGTATTTCATGATCACAGGGGATATGTCAATCAATGTATGTGGGTGGTCTTTAGCTGCTGATAGGCTAAACCAGCGACACTATCTTCACCAACAGCTGCTCGCTTGTGGGAATTCAAACAGGATTTTGATGCATTAGTTGCGCTTGATTTATCTGCTAGCGAGCAATTGTTTAAACAACATTGTTTACGTGCTCTTTTACTGTTCGTTTCTTAGCCCCATTCCAGCTGCCTTAATGTCCGCTCAAAAATAAGCAGACATCTTCCTTTTATTTTTTGGAATTGGGTCAAAAGATCAGGGGCTATTCCAAAAAGACCCGGGGCTCAATAGTCCCGGAAGCCCAGGCTTGACGACCACAATGACAGTGATGACCTGCATTTTCGTTTGTTTTAGCATTCCTATTGCCAAATACTAGGATATGTACATAATAATAGTGATTTTGCCAGAACTTTTTTTTTTACAAACTTGGAATTAAATTGTTGTAACTCAGTACACTAATGCTGCCAAATGCTGTTTGGAAAAGGGGCATTTAAAAAGGGGCATTTAATGATTTATTAAATTAATGATTTATATATTTAATTATCATTTTGTCCTCCATATATTTTATGATCACAAGGGATATGTCAATCAATGCAAGTGGGTGGTCTTTAGCCGCTGATAGGCTAATCCAGCAACACTAGCTAATCCAGCAACAGTTGCTCATTTGTGGGCATTCAAAACGATTTCATAATAATGTGCCGCTTAAAATAATACTTATTTAGTTTAATATATAATAATTTCATTTTGATCCCTTTGGTCCTCCATAGGTTTTTAGTTTATTGTTTGGTATTATTTTCAGGCATTTTAAATGGCAAATGAGCCAGCTCTTTCAGGTGAGCGGATCCAGAACAGCCGGCTCACCAAAAACACATGGAATCACTAGTCCATATGTGAGATGACAAGTGCCTGATTAGTACCTGTGCTGTTTCCACTGTGAGGTAAGGTTGTACTCTATGAATGTTGTAGATCATCAACCTTCAGGAGTCCCTGCCTTATATGTTTGTGGGTAATGACAGGGTGTTGTCCAGGGTCTGTGCACTCTGGGAGGGGGACCCCGTGGAGTTATCAAGTATGATGGAGAGGTCTTGAAGCAGGCAGGCCATCTTCCGCTGGAGGAAGAGCAACAACTTCTTGTCAAGGTTGAGCTTAAAAACAGTAGTACTTCTGGTCCTGAGTTCTGGAGTTGAGAACCACTGGTCAAGCATATGCCTGCAGGTGGATAGAAATTACTTAGCCTCACCAAAAGTTTAATTATCAACATTGTGCCGAACAAAAAATCCCTTGTCCGTTAGAAATTAAACTTAATATCTAGCAGCTGTAGCTACATTAAGGTTTCTTGGTTTGAATGAACCAATGTATGCTACATCATTTGTACACAACCTATATATGTTGTTAAATGGTACTTTTTCCCCCACAGTTGAAGGACCCCAGGATGTTGCGTCTGCGTTGCAAAACCAAAAATGGGAGCCACATAATGCAGGGCCTGACCCACCAGTCATGTGTGCAGGAGCTTAAGAGCAAGGTAGAGGAACTGACTGGTATACCCTGTGATGTACAAAAGATCATGGTTGGCTATCCTCCCTCTAGCCTGGACCTACGAAATGGAGATGCTCACCTCAAGGATTACCCCATCAAATCAGGTAGGGTGCCATTGTCACTCTCTTCTCACTAGATTTTATTTTCACCCAGCTGGATAGATGTCACTTAGTAATCAAACACTTAACCTTCTGTGCTAGGGTTGTTTAAGCCCTTAGTCTGACACGCCTGATTGTATAAACTACAACAAAACCTTGTTTAATGTAGAAACATTAGTAATTATTGCTGTAATCATTTGCGAAATGTTTCTTGAAACATATTACTCTTAACTTTCATGTCAACAACAAATAATCTAAAAACATTTTTAAAAGATTAACAGTAACTGCAACAGATTTGCAAAGATCCATTTATATGTGTTAGTAAACAGTGATGACATATTTTGTTGGGCTGAGCCGAACGGGTGGCAGAAAGTGACAGTAACCTCTTTACAACATACAGTATAGGAATATGGATCATCTCCATATTATTTTATTAGAAAATTTTCATATCACAGATATAATATTACCGTATATCCCATTCATTAAATTCTTTCATAAATACTGAGTGATGTAAGCTTATCTGTATAAGTATGAGCAATTTGGTTTGTTTGCATGTTAATTCTGCTTACACGCTAGCCAATGTTGCTAACGCTGCTGTTACTAATTTATCGTTATTATTATAACTACATAATTGATTTTGCCTATGTGTGATAAACAGTGGACAAAACTTTGCCTGATATGAAATGAGCACCGCAGAGACAAGCATTCTGGATAATTTCTTCAGTCCAGTCTGTCTGTTTAATGGCTTGCAACCATAAATGTCTGCATTTAGCTTCAAAGGGTGGCTTTGACAACGGTATTCAATAAAAATAAAGGCCATTTTTGCATTCTTATTCTGACATCCAATGGCACAACAAGACATTTTTTTCCTTTAGTCCGAGGATCTTGCCTGTTTCCCTGCACTTGTTACTGCAGTTTTCTGCCACCACCAAACCTCAGTGACGTAACCGTGACGTCCACTCCAAATGGGTCTATAAGCTGTTTGTGGGTCAAGCCAAGAAACTACTCTGCCACCACATTTTCTCCCCAATTAGCTTATACAAAGGTGTTGTTGCACACTAGTAATCTAAACCTTGTTTGTGAGAAAATGTTTTTTTTTAATCTGATATTAATAGGTTAATCCACCCAAAACTACATAATTATGACTTAAATAATGCAGATATGACAAGAATATACAGTAACAGTCAAGTTTGGACACAGTCAACCATTCACTTTGGGTAATTATGTCTGACGTTTTCACTGATATTGTATGTTGTCAGATTGTATATGTAGTTTTTAAAAAGATAACATTTCAGATGATTTCAGAAAATTGGCTGGGGCTGTACTGTTCAAGCCAGCGGAGTGTGCCAATGGTCTGGGTGACATGGAAGAAATTGCGTGAACAACAGACAGGCTGTGGCATTCTGAATAAGTTAAATAAGTGCCACATACAGGAAACCGCACCATTGAGTTGCAGTCAATTCAGATTTGAGATGATAATCAGCCTTGGGTTTCCCCTTATCCCCCTCCCAGTTATAAATCATATCTTGAAACGGTCTTTAATGGCTCTTAATCTGGAGAAAAGCAATGAGATAAGGGTGGTGGCTGCAGGCATTGTCCCAACAGGTGGTGGTCCAATTTGAAAGCGGTCTGTTAATGTTGACCATTTCTGTACACACACAAACACACACGCACAACCTGGATTTATTTCTTGCAATTATGTTGTTTTTGTAACATTCATTACGTGCTATACCTTCCATCAACCCAGCATCCACCTGGTAGTTTCTGCTTTTTTTCTGTCGTAGGGGAGTGAATGAGCGTGTCAAACCTCTCACTCTCTAGTTATTTTATTCTCTTAGCAATGGACATTTGCTCTGGTAGTGAAAGACCCTGTGAGAGCAGAGCCTAAATGCCAAGACCTAATATAAATCAAACAATTGTATTTTCTAATAAATGATTAAATGTATATGATGTTTTTTGAGCTGTTAAACTGAATATTATTAATTTGCTGCAGGAGATACATTGATTGTTGAAGAGGAGAAGAACAAGATGAAGACGCAGACTACAAATTCAACTGTAACAAAGGGACTGCGCCTCGAGTCCCTGCCGGTGCTGGCTAGACGGGTCGTTCCAGCAGACAACTCCTGCCTGTTCACCAGTGTGTCCTACGTGGTGGAGGGCGGCGTATACGACCCGGCTTGTGCCCCTGAGATGCGAGGCCTCATCACCCAGATTGTGTCCAGTGACCCCACTGCGTACTCCGAGGCGGTGCTGGGAAAGACCAACCAGGAGTACTGCACTTGGATCGGACGTGACGACACCTGGGGCGGAGCCATTGAGGTGTCCATCCTGTCCAAGTTCTACCAGTGTGAGATCTGTGTAGTGGACACGCAGACGGTGCGCGTGGATCGGTTCGGCGAGGACGCCGGCTATCACAAACGCGTGCTGCTCATCTATGACGGCATCCACTACGACCCACTTCAGAAGGAGACGCCCGGGTCTGACGCCCCACCCCAGACCATCTTCTCCACCACAGATGACATCATCCTGGCCCAGGCCTTGGAGCTAGCGGATGAGGCACGACGGAAGCGGCAGTTCACGGACGTCAACCGCTTTGCCCTGCGTTGCATGGTTTGTCAGACAGGCCTAGTAGGACAGAAGGAGGCCCGGGAACATGCCAAGGAGACGGGCCATACCAACTTTGGAGAGGTGTGAGTCAGAGCGCTCCTCAGGCCCCCTCCACTTTCACAACCACCATGAACCCCCATGCCACAACATCTGTGTCTGTACATTCCTCTACCTCACTCAGGCTATGGAGGTTCCGCAGACACTTTTCAGTCTTATACATTCAGTATTCCTATAACAGCCGCCACTGTTATACTGCAAAGTTAATCAAAAATAGAAATTGTTCTGATGACAATTTTAGGCTCACATAAGGAAGTCTCTACACTAAACTCAACACAGTGGGTGATTGTTTTAGTCTTGTTGCTCATCAATGTGGCATGTGTTGTCGACACTAATGGAGTGTTTTGATAATATTATCTTGATAGTTATAATTGACGTTACATTTTTTTACTCTGAAATTGATGATAATGTCCTTTTGTGTAAGATCTCAGCCAATCAAGGCTGTGTATGTAAATTACTTGCAGTTAATTCATACCCACATAATTAGACACATCATAAATAAATTAAGGGTATATTCAAGTTTTTTGTTATTAAATAAGCACACAGTGATTTATTAGACATACTGTGATGATAAAAGCAATTCAATCATAAAAATACTGAAGGGGGCTTGAATTCCAAAATGAAAGATTCCTAAAAATGCCTTGTCAGTTCTGACTTTTTGTGCTGAAATTTTGTTTTGCGGGCATTGTGGTATGATACATGATTAAGTTTACACATCTATAACATTTTGTTTTATGGGTGCCTCACCAGTACTTGGATAAACAGTGTAAAATCAGATTTCATCCATTTACTTGGTAGAAAAGGTTTGCCGTGGAAGATTGTACTTGGTACTTGGTAATACGTGTTTATCTAGATTCCTTAGGTCAATACAACCCTGAATTCCTTAATGGTGCTGTGACAAGCTTACTTTATTTTTTAATGTAGGCTATAAGCTAATACATTTATTTATTTTTCGGTGTGGGTTCTCGGTCAAAAGGTGTCTGGATTAAAATACAATTCTGCATTCATCTTGATGTAAAGCATTGAAATTTCATGCTATTATTATGCTTGGCATTGCTGTTTAAAACCATGGCATTGGTTTTCTTTAATATTACTTTTTGTCTATATTTATGATGTCATATTTAAACTGAACAAGTATTATGGACTTCAGAGAATGGGTGATTGACTGAAAAATTGCTAAATGCCTCTTCAATTTTTTAAATCTTTCAACTTATAGATAGACTGAATTTAATAGAATGTAAATCTATTGGTGGAATCCTTTTTATATTTGCAGTTCAGGCACTGTCTACACAATATGCTTTGCTTCTCAACATTCACTTAATGATAGTGCTTCTCTTTTTCATCTGCAAAACCCTCTCATTCATATTGTTGGACTATTATGAGGACCACCAAGTGAACTGATTGTTCCAATGTTGATCTACATCCATGTGTGTTAAATCTAAATCCAAAAACCACCAGTACTTTGGGTTCGGAGGCCTGGGGTTGTAAACCACTGTACACAAAACAATACTTCAATCCTAACTTTTCTTCAAATGGTTTGTATTTGTTCTGGCAAAAATAATCATGGAATTGTTTTGTTGGCAGTGACTGGCATTGTGATGAAAGGCTGGTGACATTTTTATGACTACTAATGCACATCAAGTTCCATATTTCTAAACAAAATATTTATTTTAGCTTTTTTCTGCTGTTCATAAACAGACACCAAAGTGTCTGATTTTACAATTCAGAAATATCCTGTCACTTATTTATAGAACATCTACAACATTTTTCAGCACTAAAAAGCTTGTCTTACAATGAAATACTCTGAGTCAGGGATGGTTTTGTGTGGTAGCCTATATGTTGCACAGACTTTCCAAAGCTTTTGGTATGTAGGAGGTATGGTTCTAGTGGGGGTAAATGTGACTGAGCTATGACTTCTACATTCTGGATGTTAAAGGACACTTTCAATGAATGTTGCACACAAAGCACTACAGAGAAACTGGGTTTACTTGATTTTTTTCAATGTTGTGTCACAATAAAGGTCATCATTTAGGAGATTGAGTGAATGTTTTTTTTACTCTGTTTAAGAGTGTAATGTTTATTTGCTTTCAATGTATTTACTAAATTTATAACCTTTTCAGACAAGAACTTTGGTTTAAGGGAGTTGTATATCTATTGTATGTCTATAAGGGCACACACTACAACGCCGAACCTCTGGATGTAATTTTCTAGTATCACGTCTACAGCTGGACTTAAGTCCATCACCAGGCAATATGAACTTTCAATCAGGTAATATCAAGCTTTCTTTACAGAGCCTACCTGCCTGCTCCCTGGGTGCAGACCACTTGGTTTTAAAAAACATAACAGTTTATTTATACCATACATGCAAAAATTGATATTCACCTGCAATAGAGCATTTTAGGAAATTGACAAAATAAAAATGGGTCTTATTTGCTAAATGATTTGCCAACTTGTATTTGTTCAAGTGAATAGGGTATTTACTACTGTACTTTAGGGTGTCAGCAAAAAGGCAATGACATGCTATTGTAATAAATATACAGCTCCGGAAAAAGTTAAGAGACCACTGCACCTTTTTCTTTCCTTTCCAAAAAAGGCGAAAAGGAAGGTTTTGAGTGAGGAACAGAAGGGTTAAAATTAAGAGACCACTGCAAATTGAACGCTTCTGTTCCTCACTCAAAACTTTCCTTTTCAACTTTTTTGGAAAGGAAAGAAAAAGGTGCAGTGGTCTCTTAATTTTTTCCAGAGCTGTATTTTAATAGATTAAATTCACAATGTATCTTACATGGGTGAATGGTTAATAGTTTGCTGGATAAACAGTCCAGGAGTTAATTTCCCCAAAGACAGCTATAATTGATTCTAATCCTACAACCAGGGGTAAAATAATCAAATCATTGCCAATTCACTGGATTAGACATGTTATTTAAAGAAACTGTCAGCCTTCAATAATAGGATTGGAGATCTGTACATGACAAGCAAAAAAATACACAGACCTCACACTGGTGTTCTGTAAATACAACACACTTTGTGATATGCATTAATGTAAACTGTAAAAAAAAAATACTTACTGCTTCGAGGACCAGAGTTGAAAGCACCAAAACATGTACTAGATCGACTACTTAAATGTGTAGTTTGAATAAAGCGTTAGCTGCAAGGCACACTGTGCTTTCATTGGTTAAAAATGTGTGCCACATGGTCTATTGTCAACTGGGATGTATTCATGTATACCGTCGTTCAAAACCACTTGGAACTAGGAATTTAGAAACATACCACCAGTGCTTTCAAAACAACCGGGAATTAATCTTCCCGAACTGAAGATTAGGCTACTGACGTTATTTACACGGACTGTTAGGATTTTACCTGTCATTTTGCAAGTTTTGAACACGGCATTAGGTGCGAAACGTTTCTGAGTTTCTTTTTCACAAATCCAGGTAATAGGTGTATGCCTGCGTAGTTGAAGTGGACATGGACCTACCTTGTGTGAAGCTTGTTTATTAAGGAAAATAAAACTTTCAATTGCACGACGTTTTTTTAACAGACGCAAACATAACGAACTAAAACATTTTATTTGGCTCAATGATTGTTACCCTAAATGTGTCCAATAGAAGCTCTATTTGATAAAACGTGTTGCATTAAAACGTTTTGTTTAGTGGAATGAATACACCCCTGGCGCTATCCGCAAGGTGTTGAACCAAAACCCGTAACGGCACTGGCAACTGGCAAGACGTCGGACTGACCTTCGCGATTAACTGAAT
Source organism: Esox masquinongy (assembly GCA_016801175.1). Taxonomy (NCBI): domain Eukaryota; kingdom Metazoa; phylum Chordata; class Actinopteri; order Esociformes; family Esocidae; genus Esox; species Esox masquinongy. Next base: position 6,502 of record JACXGI010003516.1, on the reverse strand, counting down.
GTAGTATTAGGACACATCCTGTGAAAAATGTCAACAAATTGAAGGTAAGCTGAGAAATTATAATACCATAGACAATGGGGCATGTATATATCTGATATTGAACAACGATTTTCCAAAATAAAACAAATGTACTAGCCTCAATATAATTCTACAAACTATTTGCCTAGATTGCCTAAATACAAATTATTCATCTATTGCCTAGACTGTATGGCTATTGTTGGTTAAAAAAAAAAGAGATCACTAAGAAAAGACCATCAGTCCACCAAACATTTACTCATGAGCCATGAGTCTAAAATAATAGACTCATGAGTCTAAAATAACCTGTGTGCCAAGATAAATGGACTGTCATGCATGGTGATTAATATCTGCTAGGAAGTCTGAACAACATACAGAATTTACTTCCTACCCTTAGGGTGAGTACAGTTTTAGCAAATCCTGCAAAAATGTTCACAGTATAGTTGTCCTAAAATGAATGACACATTTGGTTTTCATTGTGTCTGGTCACGTTTATTGGATTTAATATGATCAAACAGTTTCAGAGTGATGATCAAAACACGAGAATGCCCTTTGAGCCATAAACTCGGTCACACATTAGGCATTTTCAGGCAGTTGCTTGAGAGCTATTGGTAAAGAAATACCCCTCTCCCTACTCCTAGCACCAAAGGTAATGCTTGGACAATAATCATTCACCCCCGCAGCTCCCAGCAACACTTCAGCCAGCTACCCAGTCAGACCTTGGTCCTACACTGTGGTGGACAGCTTTGCTTTACAAAAGAGCACTTTAGGCCACTGTGCCAGCTGAGAGCTCATTTTATGACTTTTCTCTCCAGTTTCAACAGTGAACATTTTAACATTTTTTAAAACATTTTATTTAGAACGAGAATGGCTGATGTTGTCCACGATCCACTGTCTATTTTAGCAGCTCCTGCTATTTGCATGAGATCATCTGTCCAGATTATCAGGTTAAAAGACAATAAACATTGTGAAATACTTTGTCACATTCAAATTCAAAGTTCATGAGCGTTAGATTTCAGGTTGAATGTGGACTTAGCATAAAAGCCTGTGGTAAAGGGAAATGGCCACAGGGAAATGGTAGGGACAGGTTGGAGCATTCTAACATGACGAAGCCTGAGCAATGAACAGAACAGACTTGCTATCGTGTGTCCACTGACCCTAAAAAGGTGTGACGGGGGGTTGTTCCAGAATAGATCCCTTGTTAACTACATTTTAAACTGAAACAAATGCAATGCATCATTTAACATACAGGCAAGGCTACTCCATCTATACCAAACCGGTTTGCAGGATACAGCTTTAGGGAGGGATATAATTTGTATTCACTTCGAGTCTTGCTGAAATTGATCCTGCTGAAGGAGATTAAAGTAGCAAGCTGTAATCTGAGTCACATGTGGCTAGGATATCTCTCACTCACAGAAACAGAATTAACTACCATAACCACTATTCTCCACTAGCTCTGCTACCCAATCTTTAGGTTTGAATGAATCACTCTCAGGGATATACAGTATGAGATCTGTGATATAAACAGGTTTAGAGAGGCATGAATGACAGTTATATAGGGACATGAAAATACAGTATGAAATGTATTATTTTATTAGTTACATTTTACTCATGCACAACTGGATAACAACATGTGAAATTGTAATTTATGGTATTCAAAGTACCCAAGTTTAATAAATTACTTTATTCCTGCATCAAGTAGTCAAGCATTTCTTTTAACAGGGAGAGAGAAAGTTAATCTACTGTCAACTTCTACTACCTTGGACTCTCTGGGATTAAGAAACCTTCCTCTTCACAATGCCAACGAGTGACACATGGCCTGGTGGCATCACCATAGAGACAGTGACCTGCATGGATAGTGCAGGAGGCTGTGATAGTGTTATCAGCATGAATTCAGGATTTGTAAGTACGTTTGTTCAGTCTCCCATCGCCCAAACTGTTTTCCTGATAGAGTTTTTGCCAAATAAATATAATGATAATGAAGACAGTACATTTATAGGGGAGACATTTTGTCCTTTTTTCTATTTGCTCAGCGTCAGATTAATTCATGAGTATCATTTGCATGTCTTTGGACTGGTGTCTTGTAGAGTGACAATAGCCTTGAGCACCTGTCTGCAGAGGAGAAGGCATGTCTCATGTTCTTGGAGGAGACCATAGAGTCCATAGAGACTGAGGAGGACAGCAGACTGTCCGATGATGAGCCTGACGGCCTGTCTTCCCCAAGCAATGTGGCAAGCAAGATTGCCCACCTTTCTGCCTCCATGGGACAAAACAAGTTCCATGGTGAGAGACCTGCCCAAGTGGGAGTTAGATCATCTGGAATATTAGCATTTCAATAGGGAAAGATATAATAATAATAGCATTATTTTTGTCTTTCAGACGTATCAATACATGCCAGTGAGGGGCACAGTCACCTCGTTCCAACTCCATTCATCCAGGCTAATGGCACATCTTACATCCCGCCCAAGACCAGGCCAGGCATAGCCCCAGATGTGGACACCTTTCACCAAAAACCCCAGGCTACTGCCTTGAATGTTAGGCTATGCCAGGACCACTCTCGTGTACCTCCGGAGGTCAATGTTGTGGTTATTCCCCCTCCATCTAAGCCCAAAGACTACTCTGATCAACGGCCGCCCCCTTCACCCAGGGGCCCTCTGTCCTATGAGGCTCTAGTGCAGCTGAGGAAGAGTGCCTCCCTGAAAAGACCCCCCCAAAATCCCCCAGATGCGACCAGAGACTCAGACAGGCAGCCCTCTGCGCCAGTCGTACCCGTCGAGGTTCACTGTGGAAGCCCACCCAGAGGACCCGTAGCCACCACAGCCCAGGGCACACACCCCCAGGCCTGTCCTCCAGTCGTGTTCCCCAAACCCCCAATGATCCCCACCCACATTGCCCTGAGTACCCAAAAATATGCAGCTGACTCCACCACAGACCCATTGCCCAGTGACAGGTGTTTGTCAGACCCCCAGAAAGTGAGAAAGGAGGCCTTGCAGAAGCTGGGGCTCCTAAAAGACAATAATGCATTCCAGCCTGTTACACCACCATGGCCGTCCAAATCTCACTCCACCTGGGACCTACATTCAGCCAATTTTGGTGTCAAAGCACCAGCCTATGGTAAACCGAAAAGAAGCCAGCCCTCAACCACCTCCCAGGGAACCAGAGAACCCAATGGCAGGCCATTACAAAGCAGCAGCAGTTTTGTCCATCGATCTTGGAGTGAGGAGCAGCCAGCCGTACATGAGTTACATCTGGCTAAGGTCAAAGCAGCAACCCTTGAACACTCTGGAGTGGGACTTGGGAGTTCCATGGCAAACCACCAGAAACCCCTCCAGGATAGACGTTGCATTCCACTCGCTCACATCAAAATCCCTGAGCAGGAGAAGACCCATGCTGCCCAACCAGTTTCCCCACAAAAGACCCAACAATACCAGGGCTTCAGTGTGGTTATGGTGCCCGACATGGGAGAGGACAGACGGGAGGCACTTAGGAAGCTGGGGCTGCTGAAGGAATAAGGCTGGAATACATTCAGACCTACCATAGCAATGTTCATGCCATGCCCACACACATCTTATTCTAAAAAGTGAAAGCCTACCTGTGAGAGCGATGGTCTGGTAGTGATACAGTACCCAAGACCAGTCCAACAGTTCATTTGACCACTGGAAAAGAGCTACTGCATAAATGCTGCAATGCGGGTTTGACAACCCGTAACTCTGTAAAGGGAACTTGAAAATTTGACATTTACCGCCGTAAGCAGAGAAGTAGCATGGAGTGGGGATTCAAGTCCTTTTTGTACATAGTTTGAACAGTGAACATGCCGGCTTATCATACTGACAGTACTGACGTTTCTGTCGGTAAAATCTACAGTAATACTGCATGTCCGCGGTTTAATAATATAAGTTTTGCTGTCACAGGATCAGTCACTGCACACTCAATGATCAAAGAAATGGATGTAACAGCTTGTTATATATGCACAAGGAATAAACTGTGTCTGTTTGCTTCAGAGGAGAACATATTGGATGAAACATTAAAAAGCTTTTGCCTATTTTGTCAAATTACCATTTCTTTACAGTTTGCTATTAAAGTACAACTATTTTTTTCCTCCAGCAACTGTAAACCATTCATAGTGCTTTACTTCTGTTTCTTCCATTCAGTGCACCCTTGCTTCTTACGAACTCAGTCATACTACTCCTCTTACCCCTGGTACTCTTGCAGTGAGAAAGCCTACTCAGCAGTCTGTTTGTTATCAGCTTATCTTGGACTGCACCTCCAGATAAATCTGTCCTACTGAACACACCAGTGCTTTGTTTTCTGTGCCGCTTATTGATTAGCTCATTCTTCTTATTAAATAGTCCATCGATTTTCTTGGTATCCAACTCTCCATCTGTTTACAGTCACAACATCGGTGTTGCTATAGTGCAACTGAAGTGTTCTCTCTCCGTCAGGTGAAATTGTCATCTAACTTTATCTGTGTCTGAGCAAAGTACTTTGCATGCAAGGGTTTCACCTCTCCGGAAAGAAACGACTGCTGTCAGTCAAATCATACTGAACAATGGATGGAAAAATCAACCCATTGCCTAAGCACGAGCATGACTCCAGCGCGACAAGTATTTTACTTAAATAATCAATTCAGGTCAGCTGTGTCAGTCAGCTCCATGGAGGTCACAAGGTCATACTTGTTGTTTTCAAACAACAGGGAGGTCTGTCTTTGACACGTCTGTACTGAGGCCAAAGCCGGAGACTACACTGCAGTCACACATGGTTAATTAATACTCTGCTGCTATGACAACACCTGCCCCAGCACTGTAGGAGTCATCCATCTAATGTGATTGATACTGATACTGGTCTGACATTTTTGGCTTTCAGATCTTGTTTCTTTCTTAATGCAGAAGGAATTAAGATTGGCTTTCTGTTACTGATTGTCATGGACAGTTATTGTTTGTGCACAATTTAGACATGCCTTTTGGGAAATGACGTAGGACTTGTAAGGATCTACACAGAATGTTAGAGAGAAAAATTGTATTAGGGTCAATTATGTAATATTCACTATTTTTTTACATTTAAATAAACATTGAATGACTCAACTCTAACCTTTTTATTTACTTATCGGGGTATTAATTATGAAATTTAAGGAGCTATTAGGGATAGAATGCCAAAATATTATTTGCAATACCAATCCATGCAAAGAGAGACACTAAAGTGAAAAATAATTGTAGAATATGGGTTTTAAGCGTTGTACCGTATCACTGAACAAAATCTGATAGTAGGAACTGAAGTCCAATGTATCAACATTTAATAAAATGTGGAATATTTTCATTTATAAATATATATGCAAAATCCACAGAGCATAAACCAACAAAGCATCTCTGGAAAGAGATTGAACATGCAGTTTACAGCATGAATATACCACCACCAAATCTGTAGCAATTGCGTAATACCATTGAGCCAGAAATGACCAAAATTGCTGTGGAACTTTTCCGACACATTGTAGATTCCATGCCCAAAGAATTTATGCTGTAGGCTAATATAATATATATATATATATATATATATATATATATATATATACACACACAGTATCTCACAGAAGTGAGTATACCCCTCGCATTTTTGTAAATATTTGATTATAGCTTTACATGTGACAACACTAAAGAAATGACACTTTGCTATAATGTAAAGTAGTGAGTGTACATCTTGTATAACAGTGTAAATTAGCTGTCCCCTCAAAATAACACAACACACAGCCATTAATGTCTAAACCGCTGGCAACAAAAGTGATTACACCCCTAAGTGAAAATGTCCAAATTGGGCACAAAGTGTCAATATTTTTGTTTGGCCACCATTATTTTCCAGCACTGCCTTAACCCTCTTGGGCATGGAGTTCACCAGAGCTTCACAGGTTGCCACTGGAGTCCTCTTCCACTCCTCCATGACGACATCACGGAACTGGTGGATGTTAGAGACCTTGCGCTCCTCCACCTTCCATTTGAGGATGCCCCACAAATGCTCAATAGGGTTTAGGTCTGGAGACATGCTTGGCCAGTCCATCACCTTTAATCTCAGCTTCTTTAGCAAGGCAGTGGTCGTCTTGGAGTTGTGTTTGGGGTCGTTATCATGTTGGAATACTGCCCTGCGGTCCAGTCTCCGAAGGGAGGGGATCATGGTCTGCTTCAGTATGTCACAGTACATGTTGGCATTCATGGTTCCCTCAATGAACTGTAGCTCCCCAGTGAAGGCAGTACTCATGCAGCCCCAGACCATGACACTTCCACCAACATGCTTGAACGTAGACAAGACACACTTGTCTTTGTACTCCTCACCTGGTTGCCGCCACACACGCTTGACACCATCTGAACCAAATAAGTTTATCTTGGTCTCATCAGACCACAGGACATGGTTCCAGTAATCCATGTCCTTAGTCTGCTTGTCTTCAGCAAACTGTTTGCAGGCTTTCTTGTGCATCATCTTTAGAAGAGGCTTCCTTCTGGGA